>JAFVLL020018459.1:0-14329 GCA_021397915.2 Tor tambroides | reverse complement strand
ACAATCTCAAATGCATCAGGCTCACAGAAGTCAAGCTGAACAATGGAGCGGTTCTCTGCGTCCCTTCTGGAGAACACAGACTGGAAATATTCACTGCATGCTGCAAGGACGCTTTTATGGGCCTGGTACTGTTGATCACCCACTAACAACACGACATCACAGAGCTGACCCTTCAACCGCTGCTCGTTGAGGACACCCAGCAGTGAAATACCATGGGAAGGGTTACAGTAGTGCCCCAGGCTCTCCATTTTGGCTTTTGAAGGGGAGTGAAAGAAAATACAAATTTAGTGACATTAGAAAGTCATTACAACAGTGATTTCAATTAAGCTACATAAAAATAATCTTGGTAACATTTTACCCAAATATCAATACGCTGACATTACTTAACGAATAAGGTATCATGACCTACAAAGGAACAACAACTTTTTTTACATGATTTATATATGTATTTTTATGTAAATTTATAAATACACTGTTTGTGCATTGCTAATTCATGTTTGTTCAAATGCATTAACTTATTTAAACTTGAAATGTTACAAATATATTTGGATATGTGGAAATTAACATTAATGTACATTAATAAATGCTAACTAGTGCTTTAAATAATGCTAAAATTGAATCTTATTAAAATTATTACCATTGTCTTACATAAATAATATCTTAAACCTTAATATGCTAAGATAGGCACACAACATGTAAGCTGATGTAACATTTGTTTCAAAAATACACATTTCCAACAACTTTGTTTTCATTTAAAAATACATACAGTTATTGAAATGTCTGAAATCAGATACAATATTTAGGATTTACCCTTTGAATTTAGTTTTGAATAATGAGGAACACTGGATTGATTGACAGCCACTGAAATACAGTGTGTAAATATATATATATATATATATATATAACATAATCTGACAGAGAGGCCTATTCACTTATGAAACTTATGAAACACTGTTCATTTATTAATACATTTTAAAATAAAACATGATCACATGATTTCAGTAAACTATAAATCATGTCAGCAAACGCAACCATGAAGAAAAAAGTTGGCATTTATAATGTTCAAATTATGAGTTATTGAGTAAGCTGTTAAATAATATATCATTGTAGAACAAATGTCATAAAATACAGTAAGCGGGCCTACCCAGCGTCTACGCATGCGCAAGACGACCGCTGATTACATCACGTCTAACGTTAGTTACAGTTGATTTTACGCTGCCTCGAGAGACTATTCGCTCATGAAAACGAGGCGCGAGTATGTTTATATTTCAACTGAAATGATTTCGCTGCATATTCCCTCCTCTTAATCGCGAGCTCTATTTCAAATAAAACCATTTGTTGATTCACCGTTGCCAAACTGTGACCACATTAGCAAACAAGTCAGAAAATACAGGCAGCTGGTTGAGTTTCTTCACTCTACTGTTGACAAGAAAGGAAATGAAACGATTAGAACACGCGTCTGCGCACACACAGCCTCTCCTGTCACCGACTGCGCAGACGTCGCATCCTGCACAACAGGCTGAGAGCAGCCGCTTCTGTCAGCAAAGAGAGAGAGCGCGAGAAAATCTCCTCGGCGTTACGTCAGGAAAGGCTGGTTTTACCCAAACAACATTCAGCTACTTCAACTAGACGACGAAATAAAGTTGTTCAAGATTTCAACTCACCCTAGTTTGGTGGCTTTGGATGCCCCGGATCTCCGACACTGGACTTTGTTTCAGAGTTGCGTTGAGCATGAAGCAGTCGTGATTCCATCCATCTTGTATTTGACGTCATCCCACTCCAGGGATGAGGTCATCGCTAAGAACGCTCGTCACGTGTGCTGCTCTCTGATTGGCTGCTGTATAAGCTGTGGGTGTTCACGGAGGAAATGAGCGGAGGATGACGGACTGATAAACAGTTGAGATGAGTTCGCACGTATGCACACACTTGTTAAAGGGACAGGAAGCTTTTTGTCATTAGGTATATATACATAGAAATCAGTACTTCTAAAGAAAATGTTGTCTTTCCTCTGGAAGTATTTTTATTTAATAAACTTTATTTAATAATAGGTTTAGCCTACAAAAACTGTTAAGCGCTGAATTTTTTTTTTTTTTTGCACAGTGTATATTAACAATGTGATTTTTAAAAAACATAATATTGGTGTATTGTTTTAAATTATTTTCATGTTATTAATTGAAACAATAATCATATTGATTATCAAAATAGTAGTTGCTGCATTTGTATTTTGCAGTTTTACCTTGTAGCATATCTAAAGGATCACACTGCATTGTTCTTTTTAATTATGTGTAAAGTTGCTTATATGATGTATTTCTGTCATGCAAAATTCTGTATAAGATGCATGCTGATTAACTAATAATTACACATAATTCTAGAAGATCTGGGTTCTTTCCCCTCTGAAACTAATTAAAGTGACATGCTTAATACGGTTTGTCACAGTCACGGGACGATGTACTCATTATATCTTCCTAAGGGAGAGCTAAATTGTGTTTACCTGTAAAGCCAAGTTAACTCATATGAAAGTGAAATTACATGAGGCAAGTTTTGAACTTTTTTTTGACAGGGTTCCCATCTCCAAGAAAAACTTGGAGCTATCAGGATTTTTTTTTTTAATTTTAATATTTGACTTTAACTGTGATCAGAGGAAGTTTAAAGTGTCTTAGTACCTTAAAATATATATATTTTTTCTAGTTTTGCCATGCATGGGGGTTTAGAAAACTGAGTCAAATTCAATTATAAGAATTCATTCATTCATTCTTTTAAAGAAATATGCAAATAAACTTGTTTAGTACAGGAATAGTTCACCCAAAAATGATAATTTGCTGAAAATGTACTTACCCTCAGGCCATCCAAGATGTAGATGATTTTGTTTCTTCATCCAAACATATTTGAAGAAATTCAGCATTTCATCACTTGCTCACCAGTGGATCCTCTGCAGTGAATGGGTGCTGTCAGAATGAAAGGCCAAACAGCTGATAAAACCTTTTTTTTTTTTTGCTTGTAAATGGTGCTTGATCTGTGCAGATTTCTCTCCTGATTGATTCAGACAAGACAACATTTTCACTGCAGTTGCTTACTATTATGGATAGTGGACTTGTATTTTAGCTGGAAGCAACAATTTAAAGCTAAAAGCATCTTAAGGATGAATTTATTACAAACACTCAGATTTTCAAAGAAACTGCAATATAGACACACCAAAACATTACACTACATATTTTGAATTGTAATTTGATATATTTCATTCACTCAGTCTATTCTTTGACAAATAACGTGTTGAATTCTGATCCTCTCAGTGGTTTCTCAAGCACGGTACATTATGCTCTCCTGCTCTCTGCATGAGGACACATTAGTCACTCAGTGAGCGCATAACACTGACATTCTTTAATTAGGCTATTTTTCACACCACATTAATTAGCTGCTAGATTTATCCAAATGCCAGGCTGGGTGCTGATAATCTGGTGTTCGTATGTGTGCATGTCTGTGTATTTAAGGCTTGTAGTATGTTCTCGTAGACTGAACATTATGTGCATCTAAGCTGGTTCAGTCACAGCGCAATTTTCACCACAAAAAACCTTTGCCTATTGTGAGCAAAGAGGTTTGCAAGGGGGTCTAAAAGGCACCATGGTGACACTTAAAAACATCATCTCATCGTTATTGGCGTTACTAAAATGCCTGGTAGGACACAACATTAAAACACATTTAGTTATTCTTGTTTATAATAAGCAGTAATTTACTGTAGCTTTTATTCTTAATACCTTCTCAACATGAACTTTTTATTCCCAGCTCAATACTGACTAAAGGGACTAAACAGTCAGAATCTCATATTACAACATACAGTAGCTGAAAGTGAAATGCTTTTTAAAATGCTTTTGATTTTCCACCGTTGTTACAGGTTTAGTAGCACCTGTGTAGAACAGATAAAACAGACTCAAGGGATTCGATGGCGTCTGGAGAGAAAGGTGGGAGAGGAGCAGGTGTCAGCGAGCTTTTACTTCCAACAGTGTATGTGGAGCTCATAGAGTAACCTGTTCCTTTCACAATGGCTTAGTAGGATTTTTAACATAAGAAGCAAGTATTGGGTAAATCAAAATGCATTGGGTTGTTGGTACCTGGTTAATCGCATCTCTTCTCGGCCTTGGAATGGGGCATAACACTTTATTTGAAGGTAGGAAAAATCTGCTTATGTTAATAAATGGTGTTTCATTTAAGTATCAAATTTATCTCAGACTGTTTTCCGACAATTTTAAATTAGATATAGGAAGAGTACATAAAATGAATGTGGACAACTTGTTAGAAGTTTGGATGAGAATAACAAGTTCACTTTGGTATCTTGGCAAACCTAAGCAATAATTTCTCTTAAGGAGATTTCTGAAGTCTGAAGAAAAATGTGGATACATATTTCCATTTCCACTCAGTTTGATCTCATTGCTTTCTCTGAGATCATTAGTGATTTTTCTTTCCAGTGGGATATTGTCTATAAATATAAGTCTGTTTTAAATGTTATATATGTGTAGTTCATTCACTAGTGTTCAAAATTTGGGGATTAGTAAGTTTTTTTTTTTTTTTTTTTTTTTTTTTTTTAAATTATTTATTTATTTATTTATTTATGTTTTTTAAAGAATATCTTTTCAGCAAGGATACATTAAATTGGTCAGAAATGACAGTATGAAATGACAGAAAATACATCTATAGTGCTATAAAAGATTTCAGTTTAGAATACATTTCCATTACTCAACGAATCACGAAAACGTATCATGGTTTCCCAAAAATATTACGCAGCACAACTGTTTTCAACAGTGATAATAATATGAAATGCTTCTTGTGCACCAAATTCAATCACAGGAATAAATTAGTTTAAAATATATTTAAAATAAAACAGTTGTAATTGCAATAATAATTGCATTATATTACTGTTTTTTATGATGTATTTGGTCAATATTTGAATTTCTTTACATTTTCAGGATATGACCGGACTCTGTCAGGTTATCATCTGTGTAATATGACTGAGTCTGTGTCAGTGACCCATGTGATCTCCAATCCAACCTCGTACACCCAGAGGAAACCGTGTGGCGGCTGGCTGCCATGGGCAATGTGTGATGTCACAGTTTATAAAACAGAATACCGAACACAGATGTATGCCATGTCCAAACAGGTCATGAAATGTTGCCATGGCTATGAACAAGTTGGGAGTTACTGTGCCTTGTGTGAGTACTTTCAAACAAATGAATATGAAATACAATTGTCCTTGGAAAGTAGATGCAGAGATGCTGCAGATTATCTTAATCTTGACATCGTTGGCCAATGTAGACTTCTTTGAGTCTTTTTTATTGATATTGTCATTATCTCAGCTTTGGACAGAAGTGCAGAATTCACATCCAAGCCAGGACTGTGTCCCCCAACAAGAGCGGGAGGGTCTCTGTGTAATAATTCAAACTCCTCCGGCTCTGTGTGCAACTGGGACATCGATTGCCCTCAGTGGCAAAAATGCTGCCTGATCGAAAACACCTCCTCCATCTCTCGGTGCTCAGACCCTGTACCACCAGGTATACACAAACCCAAACAGAATTTTCTAGGCACATTGTTAAATAACATACAATGAGTTTAAAAAGCCCATTTTTCCTCAAGTCAACAGAACCTGGTGCTTCAATGTGACAATAACAGTTAAGACAACCTATGAGCTAATTACCAGGGACAAAGGACTCTTCAACCACAGCAGACTGCTGCAATCTGTGGTTTGTAATCATTGGTTTATCATTCACCTATGACATTAAGGGCCAGTTTTACTAAACAGGGCAAATTAGCGTGAGAGCGCAATTCCAAAACAGCGCCGATGGGAGTGGAAATTTCTGCGGATGTTTTACTAGAGCAGTCGCAAATAAAGAAATAAAGAAGCCACAGTATGTTGAAAAGAACCAGTCGTCTTTAATTTCCTGAAGCAAATTAAAAATAACATGGTTGGCAAACTATATGTTCGGATAATGTGTTCTTCTTGCATTCCAAATAAATTAATACGTGTGGAAAAAAATCTTCTCCCTTCTACCACGCGCTCTCTGTTCTCTGCGGTGCCTCCTCCTAGCAACAATAGCCTAATTGCAGCCATTTCAAGCGCAAAATAGTTTAAGACATGCTTTTTTTGGCCGTTAAATAATGGCGCAAATACCAATAATTTGTCGAGCGCAAACGTTAGTAAATCACGTTCCGTGATTCATTTGGATACTCTCCTCCCATAAATTTTACATCCGAAAGGGAAACTCCTACAAATGCATATTCAGTAAGGTCAGGCGCAAAAATAACTGTGTCCATGCCTTTTCAGCGCTAATTCGTCACTGCGCGTCTTTAGTAATTCCTGACAGTCTTATTTTAACGCCAAAAGACGGTTTGTGCTGGCGCAAGCTGTTAGTAAAACTGGCCCTATGTGCTTTATAAACTTTAAGATGCCAAATATGCTGTCCAGGTAGCTCACTAAGTGTAACTGTACTTTCTGTAGGTAACTGGTGCCCTGGGAACTGATAACATTTCTGTGCATCATGTCTGGTCAAAGTCAGCAGGGCCCTTCACAACCTCTTCCTCACTGCTGGTTTGTTCTCCTAAAGTTATCATACTAGAAGACATCTCTACAAAATTGTATCTGCTGGGAACCATTGAGGAGGTGACTAATGTGGTGGTGCAAGGTACGACAAATCTGATTTCTGCGAGTGTGAAACCAAAGCATTTCATATGATTCAGTTTGGCAAGAACAGCGCTATCAATGTGAATTTTAAGAACATTTTTACTGAGTCGCCACTTGATGTTTAAAGTACAATTTGGATCCTGAAGCTAAACTAATTGGCAGCCATTGATCTATAGAGGTCTTTTTTATTTAAAAAATGAACCTTTATGTAGTGTAATTAGAACATGTCCATTAACTTGATAAATCCACATCCTCATGCATACATTATCATTTCCTACACAGATGTGGATGAATGTGCAGCTCCGGAGTTGAACAGCTGTTCTCCACATGCACACTGCACGAATACGGTAGGGTTTTATTCATGCACCTGCCATCATGGGTATCACGACCTCAGTCCTTCACAGCCGGGAACAGTTTGCATTGGTAAGAAAGGACACACATGACATAATGATGCTGTCTTAACCATACGAAACACCATCATTTTGAGAGGACCAAGATCCAGTCCAGTGTTTTCTGTTTCTAATCAGCCCCCAGTGTCACTACACAACCTTCACCACCAACCACCACCACCCCATCCAGGTCTACTCACTCTCCACCAGGTACGCTAGAATAACTTCTGATTATCTCCATTCAAAATGATCAGTTATGATGCACCTTTTCATCGGGAATCCCTTTGAACTTTGTTGGTGCTGCTATCCTTTCCTTTTTTTAAGATAATAAAACTGATGGAGGACAAATGAGTACCGTCACCTTCTCGACATCCACTGTTCATACCTCTTCCTTCAGCCAAACTACATGTGGTTTGTTATGCAAAATGCACTCATTCCAGAACATACCCGCAAAGGACATTTTTGTTAAGAAATTTTGAGAATTGGCACAAGTGATTCTTAGATGAAGCAAATAATTCTGAATTGTATTCTTTAATTGCTAATCCAAAGTCTTAAAAGTTCAGTCAAAGCACAGTGATGTCTGATTTATGAGACAGTCATTCTTTGGAGTTTGTTCTTTGCTATGAATCAGTCAAGCTGATTTAGTTTACAGTAAATGGTTCAGTTTAAATGATTTCAGTCTGAATCATAATGATTAATAAAACTCATTGGTCAAAAACAGTGTGTACCCTTTAAATGAATTTGTCTTTATTTTATTTTTTGTTCCATGAACCCCTCATTTTTTATACACTGCATGAGTTCTAGTTTGGCATTGAAAATAGTGATGTGATATATCTTGCCAACTTCTACTTTCTCTTCTTTCCTTGTTAAGACTACACACCTGAGATCATCAGCATCCTTTCTTATAACATCACTGCATCATCCTTCGATGTGGCATGGACCACCAACATCCAGACCGGGGTCACCTTCTTCCTGGTTCTGCTAAACCAGATCGATGAGATACAAAACTGGCCAGTGATGAGCTATAACTGGACTTTCACAGACCTGAGTCCTGCGGTTCTTTATACTGTACGAGTCACTCCAGTTGCCTGTGGTAAACAGGGAAACCCCACAGAGATCAAAGTGAGGACAGGCAAGTATAACAGCAGGTTAATTAGTATGATGTACTACATGTATAATTATTGTATAATTTTAGGCATTTTTACTACAAATTCAGTCTATAGTAGTACTGCTGACTATAGATTCCCAGTGTTTGTTCGGTGTATTACAGTGTTAGCATGATTAAATGTGTTCATGTTTAGGTAACCAAATACTGCGCTTTCTTTAGATGGACAGTCTATGGGGGCTAGTGCCCGCTTGACCAATTTGGAGTATACAGAGGCCTTGAGAGACCCAACCAGTGATGAATATAAGGAGTTCTGTGACAGTGTCATAAATGAGGTTTGATGGATTCCATATTCATCCAAACACATGAGTAATAATGTATCAAGATTGCAGTGATATCATGGTGATAGTGATGACTTACACCAATCAGCAACCATCTAAAACCCATTCAAACACCTTAGCTAATGCATAGCAACACCTTAGTGTTTTGCATAGGCTAGCCTTTATATTATCTTCATGAAATGTAAAAATCTAGTTTCCATTTCCTAATCTGATTTATCTCACAAGATCACTCTCAAAAGTGTGTTGATTCTCTTTTAAATGTGTCCCCAGATTCTTTTGTCCTTGTCTACAGAGATACATGCACTAGTCATCTCTGGACAGGTCACCATCCAGATAACATCCCTCTCATCCGGCAGTGTAATCGTGAACTTTTCCATCGTATTTCAACCCGACAGCAACTTGAACATGTCTAGCGTGTCCAGCGCTTTGATGGGGTCTCTTCAGAACAGCTCCAAATATGAAGTAGACAGTAACAGTATATACATAGCAGGTAATGGTTTCATGCATTATTTTAAAATAATGAATCAAAGCATTGATGACTACACATAATTAATGTCCACTTGATGTGACATGTTGACTTGAGATGTGATTGCTCTCTTGTTATTTACAGATTTAGATGAGTGTTTTCTGGATGAGGCGGACTGCTCTCCATGGGCTTACTGTAAAAACACTCCTGGCTCGTACATCTGTGGCTGTTGGTCTGGATACAGAGACTCGAACCCCAGTAGACCAGGGCGCAGCTGTGCAGGTATACACGCTATAGAGAACGCTACTGTAGAGATTTCATTTGACTGTCACAAATCTCTCATTGAGACAAACAGGAGTCGATCACGCACAGATACATGTAAATTGTTCTGTTAAAGAGATAGACTAAAAATGACAGTCTGGACATCATCTACTCACCTTTATGTCATCTGAAATCTGTGATCTTTCTGGTTTCCAGCGAACAACACTAAGTTATTTAGCATAATGTGAGTAATTAATGACAGAATTTTCATTTTTGGGTGAACTATCCCTTTAAAGATATATTACTTGCTATGATATATTACTTGTGCCTCAAAGCGAGCAGACGAAACACAATAAATGCTGTCATTACTTTCGGAGGTGGATGGCTGATGTTTGGGAACGCAGTTGTGTAAGACAATTATACAGAAATAATTTGATGACAGACTTTGATCAGCGACCAAAACAACATTTCAGATGTTGTGCAATGAGATCAGACTGCTGGTTAGTCAAGTTCTCCGTCCCATTGTGCAAAGTCACATGACTTTTTTGATGCGCATGGAGTTTATTCTGCAGATGTGCTGCTATCTAGTTTATGCACATAAAAAGTTTATCCTACTCAACTGTGCGCATAATCTTGGTGTTTCCATTCAGCAGTTTTTATGCGACATTCCAAAATGCGCAAAAAAATAGGTGGATGGGAACATAGCTAGTATGTCAGTAAACATGTTAACAGATTTGAACTATATGTAGTCTGAAAGAAATGTATTTTAAATATATTACTTTCTTACTAGGGGTTGCAGAGACACAGTTACACTTTTTGGGAAATCAGTCTTCTGCTGGCTTACTTAAAATTGATGAATGTTAAACTCAGATGTAAGAAACCATTTTGGAACTGAATATAAAATTCACACTTTAGCATTAAGTATTTCTTTAAGTATATTGTTTAAGTATGATTAAGTCACCATGAAATCAAAATCAACATTTCTTGGTTATTATAAATGCCCTCGTGATGTTTAATCAAAAGCATTAAAAGCCCCTCCCCCTCTCAAAGATATCTCATTATTATTGCAGCAATTGTTAAACCACAGCGATCCAATCAATTTTTTAATGGAATAAATCAATCCTCATTTGAAAAGCTGCTTCATGTGGATATATCTGTTTTTTCCTGTTCCTGGCCATAGCTTTACCTACCACAGTGACCGTTCATCCCAGCACAAACCCTGGAGTGTCTTCAGATTCCACTGCCACTACAACATCTTCCATTACGAACCCCATACCTGGAAACCCATCTATGAGCAGTAAAGTGAGCACAACACATGTTCAGAGCAGCACCACAACAACAAAATCGTCTACTACCGGACCGACAACAGCGACGACCAACATTCCTCTAACAACACCCACGCCTACGACTCAGAGCTCTGTCAGAACTACAACTTCCAGGAATCACCCATCCTATGTAGCTGTTGAGTGCATCCCAGGGTACGTAACAGTCATTATAAGGCGAGACGTCTTGAACGACAGTTACATCCAAGAGAGTTCCCTGTACCTCGGTAAACCAGAATGTGGTCTCAGCGGGAAAAATGCATCCCATGTGTGGCTCACTACATCTTGGGAGAAGTGTGGTACTAAACTAGCGCACGTAAGTCCCCCAGTATCAGTAGACTCTGTAAATGATGTTCATGTAGTGTGTAGTGTGATAACATGAGCAATGTTTTTTTATCTTTCAGAACGGCACCCATAATTTAGCTAATGTGACTCTATACAACAACGTGAGCAGTTCTTCTCTGCGTCTGGAAGTTCCTGTCATTTGCTCTTACCCCAGTCGCATCCTCATCTCCACGGGATACGCCCCCTCAGGGTACTGTGCTTCTATAGCAACTGTGTCCATGGAGCTTGTTTTTCTCTTGGTTTCCTACTCAATGCGCCATCTCTTGTCACGTCAAGGACATCTAGACTCAATTTAAGGTGTTAATTATGTCAGTGTGTATGTTAAACAACACACATATTTGTCCTAAACTCAAATATCAAACTGAGACCAGATTATTTACTTTTTCCTTTCAGTGGATGAACCTCAGGTCACATTTTACATCAAAATCAAAGGAAAAAGGAATGCAATAAGAAAATGAAGACCATTAAGACCATTAAGTTTTTTAAATTGTAACATTATTTTCATGACAATTTCCCACCCAATTCTTATAATCAAAATTTTGATTTGATTTGATTTTTTTTGTTTAGTTTATTTGTTATTGCCATTGTCTTCAATGGTTATTTTTATTAGGATCCAAGTGTCAGTATTTTATTTCTTTTTAAAAATGAGCTTAAATAAAATAATAAAATTAAAACAATAAATAAATAATAACAATAAATGTAAACCTTTAAAATATAAAAATGAATAATACAAATACAAAACATAATACTAATAACAGCTACTCTCTCTCTATATATTATCAGCATTTAGATAATGAATTATTAGAATCTAATTGCTATAATAAAGTCTTATTTACATTTATTTACACTTGCATAAATAATTTACAAATTTTATATTTAAAATATAAAAATAAATAGTTAAATATTGTACTGTATTGCAGTAATGAAAATGAGATTATATAAAAATGTAAAAATCCTAAAAATTAATTTCCTTTAAGCAAAATATACTTTTTAGTGCTAGGGCAGTGATTAATCGTGATTTTTGAAGTTTTCGTTAAGTTTTTGTGTACATAATATGTGTGTGTGTACCGTGTATATTTATTATGTATATAAATACACACACATGCATGCATGTATATATTTAAGAAAAATATCTTATGTTGATATATTAAATATATTTATTTGTAATATAAATTATATGAATATAAATATATACATGTAAATATTTTCAAAATATATTCTGTATGTGTCTTTATATTTACAGATAATAAATACACACCGTACATAAACATATATAAACAAAAACTTTTATTTTGGATGCGATGAATCATTGCCCAGAACTAATACTTTTCTAATTCTTTCTTTTGATTTCAGGGTGATAGTCATTTTGTCACTCTGATTACAACTAACAAACCCTGTCTTTTGAAGGTATTTTGATATGATCAGTGACCCAGTGGCAGGATCGGGTAGTTTCCAGGTTACTGTGCGGCTGCTGAATGGAACGATTCCTATACCTGACAATTACACTCTCTCCCCTGATGATGAAATCACTGTGGAGGTTGGGGTCAACACTACTCTCTCCCAAATCAAAGTTGTCATCAACAAGTGCTGGGCTACTTCCGGCATTGACCCATCAGAGACTCCCTACTATCTGTTTCTGGATAATGGGTGGGTGCATCAGTCTTTCAATCTAGGAATAGAAGTTTTGCATTGACTATTTTCATTGGCTGTATTGGAAACCCGCTGTGTAATGCCAGTGTTCACACATCTCTCACTGTTCCTCAGATGTCCGGTGACAAACGCATACACAACTGTTCTTCAGAACGGAAACGACACTGTGTCTTTAGTATCAGTGCGGATATTCAGAATTGTAAATCTCTACATCATCTACCTGCACTGCCAGATCCAGATCTGTGTTGAAATTGAGGACAACACCTGCAGACCTGTAAGTCTATATATATAGAGAGAGAGTGGTTAAAGTGTTACAGCTTTTACAAATTTCTTACTTTTCCGCATAGATTAAATGGACAGCACGTAAACAGAATGTTTAATATATATCATCTTTTTCCAAATCATTAGACTTGTAGGGAGAGGACATACAGGTCTTCTAACTTAGTTGGAGTGACAAAGGCTTCCATTGGACCCATAAAGAGAATACATTCAAGTAAATACTTCTTACTTCCTCATATAATATCTATACCCTGTATATTAGGACATAATACCAACTGACAAAATCTTTCATTCTTTCTTTTTCTTAAAACATCAGTCCAAACAGGTACATCAAATACTCTGCAGACTGTTGGATTTGTTCTGCTTGGCGTTGGCGTGTTTCTGTTTTCCCTGGCTGCAGCTGCAGGATTGTTGTATCATAAAAGGAAAATTGGCAACTACAACTTCCGCTGTAAACCACAGCAGCAGAACTTCACCTATCATGTTTTTGACAAGTAACTGCACTCAATTAGTTAACTGTAGCCATAAAATTATCATTTTATTATTGGATATTACTAATAGGCCCAGTATATAGAAAATTCAATTAATGGTTTAGATTAATGGAATTAATAGATTTGACTATATTTTTGTAGAAAAACAATCTACTATGAAAGTTTTTTTTTTTTTTTTGTCAGCACTTTAATCTATACATATATGGTATAGATCAAGGCCTTAACCATGTCTTTAACATTAGTGGGGGGCCTACCAATTTTTTTAAGGAATTATATTTTTTGTTTTAAAATTTGCACACATTCATTCTTATTCGTATGCCTGATATGTCGAAAACGCAAAATGTTCCTTGCCCGTCATATTCATACACATAAAATTAATGACGTGAATGATTCAGCCAACTCAAAATGGCGAAATTTGACAAAAAACCTGAGTAGTTTGCATCACTGTATGTTATTGTTGATTCTTTAACACTATAGTAAAACCGTTATGAAATATTAAATGTTAAGCTGCTTACATCTTATCTCGCATTCTTTCACCGTTAAAAACATCACGGGGAATTTCTTTGATTTGATTGGTCATCTCAGTCATTTTGACATTGACTAGCTTTATTGGAACGCTGAGGCAAACCAGCCTAAAAAAATTCCATTCAAATTCCATTTGATCCTAACAACAAAAAGAGATGCATCAACTGTATCAAATAGTAGGAGAGAAATGTGTCCATTTGAAATTTTTGGTGGGGCTTTTAAGAAAACTGCACACAAAAGCTCTATACCAAATACACAGCTTTTTCAGTAAAGGTATGGGACTTTCTCAAATACGCCACTAGAGGACGCTGCTGTATTAGCTGTACAATTTGATACCAGTTTTGGTCTGTTGACTGTTGTCTGTATGTGCTATGCATTTAGGAAGATGAAAATCTTATTTTATTAGTCATATTTTAAATAAATGTATACTTCACCTGTCTCTTATACGGTCTGTTAAATTACTGTTTCAAGCTTTTATATATATATAT
>JAFVLL020018458.1:6864-23789 GCA_021397915.2 Tor tambroides | reverse complement strand
GACAGGCCAGCATGTCACAATGAGACTAATGCAACATTGGACTCTCACTCCTCATCACACTGCAAAGGAAACAGTCACGTCAGGAACAAAAACGGATTCACATCATCAGTCTCTTAAAATACATGGTGTAAAAAAAGAAACATTGGCTATTTTCTCCTCTGAGGGCTTCATTAAAGAGATCCAATTTTACATGTAGATGTAGGTTTAATGGAACACACTGTGCAATGGGACTTAATGAGAGTAATAAATTATTAGGAGGAAATTTCTAGTTTAATTAGTGGCGGTTTGCTGCAACACAGAAGCAGCAGAAGCAATAATCAAAACACCTTAGATTAAAAGACCAGCACACAGTGAATTTCCCAACAAGCTAAGTAATATTGAGTAGAGAGTGCTAGTCAACAAATGACATTTACAGCCAGCCGCAAGAAAACAGCAAATCGCAGAAGTCTACAAAGGCCCTACCCTTGCTAATTCACCTGAACATCCATCAAACACTGTAGCTATAGATTTCTGTAATTGCCTCATTGTAGCCATTTATTTAAATATCATTCATTCAAGCATGACCTTTTTAAAAAGCTTTCTGAAACAGCTGGTGTCAAGGCCCATGGTGCACACCCTGCAGTTTGAGTGTCAGGAGTGCGATGCAAACGCATTCTCCCGTCTGCCTGGCAGGTGCCCAGGGGCACGGCAGGGGATGCGGCAACACGACCACAGGCCACACGCTCCCAGCTGACTCCTCCAATCGGAGATGTGCAGGTGTCAAAAAGTGCAGTCAAGACAGAGCCTGACATGTTCTGCACACCCAACCCCCAGTTATTTTCATCAGGGAACTGCTTTTAAATTTTATACTGAAGGAGATGTTATCAGCCGGAGCTCAGATAGATTCACACTACCTTAAACATCCTGGGTTTGTTTAGAATCAGAGATGACCCATGCACATCCTGTTATATCATTCGCAAAATGGACCAATGGATGGGGGAGTTATTTAGATGGTGCTCTACAAAAAAAAAAAAAAAAAAAAACCAACACACACCTTTGAGCTGGGTTCAATATCTAAACAAACTCACAGTTTACAGCTCTTACAAGCAAATACTGTACAGCCAAGCAGTATATTTGGCTTGCATTTAAGCTGACACACGTTTACGGTCTTAATTAAAAACAACAGGAGCTTTGGAAGAGCTCAGCTACATTGTGAAATCTCAAACACAATTAGCCAATCATAAAACCAAAGCACTTTGAGTTTAAAGTACAATCTGTGGTTGCCATTTCATCCACCCTATAATAAATCTGCTAGCCACCAAAGTTTGCTTAGCCACAAGCATTACATTTATCTCAAATCAACACAGACACACTTACACAATTTAGGGTCACTGTAGCACACATCTGCCCTGTAGATAAGATGTATCCGGTTGGCTGAAGCTTTGTCGTGCTCATTTAACGCCCAGCTTACTACCAACCAATCTAAAAGGTGATCAAAGTGAGATCTCAGCCTGTCTTGGCACCTCTGTCTATTCACTTGCTACAACCACTAGCACATAGCCTGTCTTCTTTGTGCGAGCCACTGCCCGGCTTTCATCTCACAGCTTCTTAAAGCCGCATTAAAATGATCGGATGGGAGGTGTCGAAAACGAAACTTACTCTCTGGCATCGGGATGAGACGTGCGATTGTTTAAAAGAGCATTTTGCTGGGTTATTCGGCACCTGTGCTCTGCTTGTGTCGATAAAGCGCTTGTCTAGTCACTGCTGCTCATGCTGCTGCTGCCCAGTGCCCGCTGCTGCAGCCCATATATCCGCGCGTGCGCAGGCAGCTTTTCCCACGTGTCTTCCTCGCTGAGGTCGAGGAAACGCAAAGGTAACTTGGGTTCAACGCGCCACCTACTGAATGGGAATTACACTATATATAATATAATTTAACCAAAGAAAACAGACTAATTTTAAAACCCTTAAGGTTTTCTTTTTCATTTTTGTAACGAGTCCAGACTCCTAATTCAATATTTTACACTATTGCATAAAAAAACATTTGTGTTAGCCATTTTTAATGTTTTTGTCAAATGATTTTTTAAAAAATGATTATTTTTGTGTGCCCTGACTCAATATTTGTCTCTATTGCATTAAAAATTGCTGTAATATATTTATTTTGTTTGTCACAATTGGGGAGAAAAAAAAAAAAAAAAAAAAAAAAAAAAAAAAAAAAAAAAAAATTAAAAAAAAAAAAAAAAAAGGTAAAAAATATTTTACAAAGCCTATTTTTTTTTTATTTATTTATTTATTTTTTTTTTTTTTTAAGACCCTCAATATTTTATGTACCATGACTCTATATTTGTCTACTGCATTAAAAAAAAGTTACTGTAATATAAAATATATATATCAAACCAACATGTCATTTGGATTTCTGTTTTGTCACAATGCAAAAAAAATACAAATAAATAAAACACCTCAGTAGTCCACAGCCTTTCATCAATGTCATCATGGTATACACAAAGTATAATGGTACCATTTGATGCCATCAGTGCACTACTACTACAGTAAGTCTTTCTTTCTCAATGTAAAATGTATAAAAGCATAAAATCCTCTCCTGAGGACACTAAAATTATAACAAATGGCGACAGAATGTGAATAAACATTTAAAAGCCAATAAAACAAATCACATGTACAAAAGTATATCCATGCAGTTCATCAAAAGCACGTACAGCGCAGACATGAATACAGTCAGCATTTACAGTAATCATGACAACACACGGTCTGTGTCCCAAAACTTACTGAGCTGCCTAACTAGACAGCATCTTTGGCCATCATAAGCGCCTACGAACGCTTATGAAAAGTGCTGTCTAGTTAGGGGACTCGCTAGGTTTGGAACCACTACCATACAGTATCACGAGCCCTTCCTTCCTGTGGTGGTGGGCAGGGTTGCCTGTGTTGACAAACACTTATTCTCTCACTAAGGCGGAGATTTTTTCATTTTGCGAGTCAAAAAAAGCTGCTAAATTAACGCTTTATTAAATATATAGGAATACACACGAAAGGATTAACGTTATTGTTTGGTATTAAATGCAAGTATGGGTTGCTGCCTGACTGTTGGACCAAATGAAGCGCTCGTTGTGTCAGGTGTGTTTTACTATAGCTTATATTATTAGGAGTATAATATTTATATGCAATTATTGCATTCATTCGTTAATGAAGTGTGCACGTAAATGTCTGATTTCGCATGTAACGTTACTATGAACTGTGTGGTAAATAATATCATCCAGTCGTGTATTAGCTAGCTACAGCTACTACGTTAGCTCAGCTCTTCCGCATTTAAGGTTACATGAGTCATTCATAACAGTTTAAAATATTTGTCATTTTGACTTATCGTTTTAGAAACGTATGATAAATTAGAGCGTAAAAATATTCAATTACGAAACTCAGTGTTTGCAGTTAATTTCCCTTTTGTATCTTATGTTTGCTAGGTGCATCCCATTACCCTTTAATAGCGTTGTAATATTTAATAGCTCTTTGCATTCATTCATAACTAAATATACTATTCTTATCGAAACGGACACTTTGATGCTTAATAGTGATATGGTGAAGCTACATTGTGTTGGTTTCTTTAAAAGGCTGAGAAATGGCAACGTGAAGTAACATTACTGTTTATTTAATCCAGCAATTAATCACCAGCATTTAGATAGTATCAGATAACAATACTATATTTACACGGTACTCCAGGGTATCTCCAAGTATATTATAATAACTACCATGTTACATTTGGTCCAAAAGACCAAAGACCACATTTATACTGTGAAAAAAAATAAAATATGCATAAATTATTTGAAAAATATTCTATTTCTACAACATTGTTTTTACTCACTATAGTACTGTACTGCCAGATATTTATAAATATAAATTTATTTATAAATATATTCATTTATATTTAAATACTTTAAACTTTTGTAATTCTACTCAAATAATTTTAGTTACGTCCTTTAATATTATTTTTAGTATATTATATATTCAGTGTGTGTAAACTTTTCCACAAACCCCCTAGCACTCCCTAGAACCCAGTTGAAAAAAAAATAAAATAACATTTTATTTCAGCTAGTTGCCAAGCCTAAATTTCTCATTTTCATTTAGTTTAATGTGATATTAAGATGACACTAAAATAACTAAAACTAAAGCTGAAGAGAAAAAAAAATTACTAAACACTTTCAAAATATATACAAGTAAAAAAATAATTCAAATATGAATTAAATCTATAATAGCATCTCAATCATATTAAACAGCACTGATGGTACTATTAGTCAACACTAATGGTAGTCAGAGTACCATGATATGAGTTTTTTGTAAGGGCATCTTTCATAGCATCTTCTAGTTCACTTCATGTATGAATCACCATTGAACTCAGTTCACACAGATCCTACCCTTGTCATGTTTGACTGTCTCTTTTGAGATTTTCACTGCAGTCACAAGTGGCTTTTTCCTCTTCTAGGTGCCTGTTGTGGGTCAGACGCAAAGACATATGTGGTGGGAGGCTGGGCATGGGCATGGTGGCTTATATCAGACACACAGAGGTAATGCCAATCAAATAAATGAGGATCACAGGATCACATTTCACTCTGCAGTGCAGTAAATGTAGTCAAAGTTCACTAAGACAACACAGTCAATGTTTAGCTGTAACTATAATGCCAGGTGTGTTTGTCAAACCAGTTTGGCTGTACAGAGGTCTTCAGAGATTGCTTTAAGAGATACTTTAATATATACACATCTGTCGTTAGATATTGATGTGGTACTATTTCTGTTTACTTCTTAAATTTCCATGATCGGCTGAATTAGTTGATTTATGAGTTGATCTGATGCTTTTCTATCGAGCGTTTGCTTCATGCTTTCCCATGAACATTTCTCTGGTTGCATACTGAACTTCCTGTCAGCCACTGCTATGGTCTTTGCACTCGTCCCATTTTTTGAATTCTGCAACGCTAACAAGCTTTGGAAAATCAGGTTTTTCTTGCCTTAGGCATTGGTTAGTCATACTTAAAGGCTGTTTTAACTTTTGGTATTTTTCCCCCAGAATTACACTAGAGATTATGACACTACAGCCTAAGTGTGAAGACGTGGAGACAGCGGAGGGAGTCGCTATTACAGTTACAGGAGTTGCTCAAGTAAACACTGTTGTTTTATTACATTTATTTTTAGATTTTCCATCATTTACATCATTATTGCAGCTTAGTATCAGTACATTGTTTTTGGGTCTTGAAAGTTATGGTATAGACCAGGGGTGCCCAATCCTGCTCCTGGCGATCGACTGTCCTGCAAAGTTCAGCTCCAACTCTAATCAAACACACCTGCCTTTAATTTTCAAGCGATCCTGAAGACCTTAATTAGTTGCTTCAGGTGTGTTTGATTAGAGTTGGAGCTGAACTTTGCAGGACAGTCGATCGCCAGGAGCAGGATTGGGCACCCCTGGTATAGACTATCATTCAAAGTTTGGCTTTTTTTTGGAAAGAAATGAATACTTAAGTATGCATTAATCAAAAATGACAGTAAATACATTGTTACAGAAGATTTATATTTTAAATACATGCTGTTTTTTGAACTTCCTATTCATCAAATTCCTGAGAAAAAAAAAAGGATCACATCAGCACAGATATATTAAGCAGCACAACTGTTTTCATTATTGATAATAAGTAATGTTTTGTGAGCAGCAAATCCACATATTAGAATGATTTCTGAAGGATCATATGACACTGAAGCAATGTTATTTTAGTTTCATTGAGATGCTATTATAGTTTAATATTTTGAATTTGTTTAAAAAAAAAAAAAAAAAAAAAAAAAAATCTATAGATTCATTTTTATTTCAGTTTTAGTTATTTTAGTACCATTTTAGTATCAAGTTGGAAAGTAGCTGAAATATAAACTTAAGAAATTTATTTTTTTTTTTTTTAAGTTATGGTTTTAGTTAATTATAATAACCCTACACTGAACACTGGAGTAATGGCTGCCTAAAATTTTTTAGTGGCTCTAAATCTTTGAATGGTAGTACATTTAACTTTTTTCAAATTATTTTTGAAGAGTTCAAGAAACAAAACGAAGAGCTGGTTTAACTGTTTTCATCAGGTCAAGGTTATGACTGACAAAGACTTGCTGGCAGTTGCCTGTGAGCAGTTTCTGGGAAAGTCTGTCATGGAAATCAAGGCTGTGGTCCTGCAAACCCTGGAGGGACATTTGCGTTCTATCTTAGGTTAATAGATTACTAACAAATTACAGTACCCTCATTAAAATACAAAGCTTACGTGTGTGATTCTATGAAGCTGATGTTCTGTTGCTGTTCTCACAACAGGCACATTGACCGTGGAGCAGATCTACCAGGACAGAGATGAGTTTGCTCGGCTGGTGAGGGAGGTGGCAGCTCCTGACGTGGGCCGGATGGGCATTGAGATCCTCAGCTTCACTATAAAAGTAAGATGTGTGTGTTTCTTAATGCAAAAATCATACTCATGGACAAGGTGTAGAAGTGACCCGCCTCAATATGACACCTTCAATCAGTATACACGTAGAACAGGGGTGCCCAATCCTGCTCCTGGCAATCAACTGTCCTGCAATGTTCAGCTCTAACTCTAATCAAACACACCTGCCTTTAATTTTCAAGCGATCCTGAAGATCTTAATTAGTTGCTTCAGGTGTGTTTGATTAGAGTTGGAGCTGAACTTTGGAGGACAGTCGATCGCCAGGAGCAGGATTGGGCACCCCTGATGTAGAATAAATATTAAATCAGGGGGTGACAGATAGATGTCTTAAATAATAATAATAAAATACTATTATAGTTAGTGCTGTCAAATCAATTAATCGCATCCAAAATAAATGTTTGTGTTTACATAATATATGTGTGTACTGTATATTTATAGGTCTACAGTATATAAATACACTCACAGACATGTATATATTTAAGAAATATATGTAATATATATTTGTATATAGTATAAATCATTATGAATATATATACACATGTAAATATGTCTTAAATATATACACGTATGTGTTTTTATATATACATATAAATATACACAGTACACATATATTATGTAAACAAACTTCTATTTTGGATGCGATTAATTGATTTGACAGCACTACTTATAGTATTTATTAATATTTTGAATTAGCTTTTATTTTTATATTTTCAGATCATTTTAATTTTAATCTTAATTTATCTTAATTTCAATTTTAGTTTGTTTCTATTTAATTTTAGTCATAAATTAATTAGTTTACTTAGTAAATCAATTTTAGTAATTGTAATAGTTAAATTATTAGTAAAAGTTATGTGCTTTTGTCATTTTTGTGTGTTTAGAGTTTTATAATTTTAATACTTTAACTTAAACTTACTTGAGTTGCCAAGGCAACATTTCTCATTTTCATTGACTAATTTTAAAGTTTTTACATTTTTAATATTTAATATTTTATTTCAGATTTATTTCAATTATTGAAAAATTCTTTAGTAGTTTTAGTTAACGACCCACACAACATTTCACATCATTTTATGGTATATTTCATATAATTTTAAGTCATAATCAATTATTCTAATTAAAATAATAATAAATAAACATTAAAATGTAATAAAAAAAAAAAATAAATAAAATGCTACTTGTTTTTTTCTTTACAGGATGTCTATGATAAGCTGGACTACCTGAGCTCTCTTGGAAAAACTCAGACAGCGGCTGTACAAAGGGACGCTGACATCGGGGTGGCCGAGGCAGAGAGGGATGCTGGGATTAGAGTAAGAGACTTCAGGCTTCACTGGTTTTATTGCTAATGGATTATCCATTAGATGTGTGGCATTCATTAGCTTCTGTTTTCTCCCACCTCCCTGATCAGGAAGCTGAGTGCAAGAAAGAAATGATGGATGTGAAGTTCTTGGCCGACACTAAAATGGCCGACTCCAAGCGAGAGCTGGAGCTGCAGAAAGCTGCTTTCAATCAAGAAGTGAACACTAAGGTTAGATTAAATTTCATTTCAATCCAGGGCCATAAACTTAAATCACAGTCATCTTGTTAGCTGGCCGGATGTGAGCTTATACATTCACATTTATCAGTCTCAGATGAGAGTGATAGTAATCATGTGATATGTGTCTCTCTTCTACACAGAAAGCTGAGTCTCAGCTGGCCTATGAACTACAGGCAGCTAAAGAGCAGCAGAAGATCAGATTGGAGGAGATCGAAATCGAGGTTGTGCAGAGGAAAAAGCAGATCTCCATTGAGGAGAAAGAGATTGAGAGGACAGAGAAGGAACTGATTGCGACGGTCAAGCGTCCTGCTGAAGCAGAGGCTTACAAGATGCAGCAGCTGGCTGAAGGACACAAGTGAGTGTGACTATCTATCTATCTATCTATCTATCTATCTATACTGCTCAAAAAAATTAAAGGAAACACATCAGATCTCAATGGAGAAAATATCATGCTGGATATCTATACTGATATGGACTGGGTAATGTGTTAGGAATGAAAGGAAGCCACATCGTTTCCATTTTGCTGAAATTTCATCGTTGCAACTCAAAATGGTACTCAGTAGTTTGTATGGCCCCCACGTGCTTGTATGCATGCCTGACAACGTCGGGGCATGCTTCTAATGGGACGACGGATGGTGTCCTGGGGTTTTTCCTCCCAGATCCGGACCAGGGCATCACTGAGCTCCTGGACAGTCTGAGGTGCAACCTGGCGGCGTCGGATGGACCGAAACATAATGTCCCAGAGGTGTTCTATTGGATTTAGGTCAGGCGAGTGTCCTTCATCCTCCTGGAACTGCCTGCATACTCTCGCCACATGAGACATGCACCAGGAGGAACCGAGGACCCACTGCACCAATGTAGGGTCTGACAATGAGTCCAAAGATTTCATCCCGATACCTAATGGCCAGGGTTGTACAGTGCGACATATATGTCGCACGTGCTAGGAACAAATTGGTCTGCGTGATGAATAAATTTACCACTGTGGCACGCGTGCGATACAGTTTTGCATGTTCATAATATAGCTGCTTAATAGTGTGAAGTGATTTCGTTGTGCATCTTTGTGTGTGAGATTGATTATACTTGGTAGGTAGGGGTGTGCGATAAGATGATTTTTGATTGTGGACGATTAAAATGTCTCAATGATCTGCTTTTGAAGAAATATCGTAGTATCATGCTACAGCGCACATTCTGTCAGCAGCAGTTCTGCGCGCCGCCAAATCAATACTATACAACGCGACATACATTCACTTCAGTGTCAACTCAGCGGTGTAGTTTACTCTCACGGGACACTTATTCGCAATCACAAAAGTGCATTATTTGGATCTGCTTTAAAGCCTTGCCGGTTAAACATTAATTAATTCGCGTGCTGTTCTGACGTGCCCTTTTTCTGATACACATAAAGCCTGATATAAACTGCGCCTGATTACTGTTTTGTGTCTGATTCATTTCAAAAACACACTAGGTTTACATATAAACACAATTATGTCTAAAATGAAAAGTAAACAGTTGAGAGAGAAACTGATGCATGCAGCTCTTAAAGCGACAGAACTAAACATAAACTGCCGCTTGTCATTACATTTACATTACATTAACATTTAGTCATTTAGCAGACGTTTTTGTCCAAAGCGACTTACAAATGAGGACAATGGAAGCAATCAAAACCAACAAAAGAGCAATGATACGCAAGTGCTGTGACAAGTCTCAGTTAGCCTAATGCAGTACAGAAATTATTTATATAGAATAAAAAAAAGAATAGAGCTAGCTTGTGTTAAAGGCCTTTTTTTGCTTTTCTCATTAAAGGAATAGTTCAATCAAAAATAAAATTTCTGTCATTAGGCTATTTACTCACTGGCATGTTGTCCCAAACCTGTATTAATTTTTCTTTTGCTGAACACAAAAGAAGATATTTTGCAGAATGTGGGTAACCAAACAGTTGCTGGTCCACCTGAAAAATACTATGGAAGTCACTGGGGACTAATTCAGGTTTGAAAGAAACTAATTCAGGTTTGAAACAACTTGAGAGTGAGTAAATGATGGTATAAAAATAAAACACTATGACAGAATTTTCAGAACAGTGAGTGAACACAGAGAAAAATCACTCACTACTCATGACTTATGAACTTTAATACAGTTGCTTTAAAAAATGTATTATTGATATAAACAGTGTATATAGTGTTTTATTTAATATTTGTTCATTCAATTTCTTGAATGTTACTGCTAAATACTGCACCTGAAAAATAAAGCACTATTTGTTTTATTTGTATAGTATGTGTATTTGTAATGTATATATTTTTTCTTATTTTCTAATAACAAAGATAAAATAATGACAAAGATTTTTTTCTTCGCCCACTTTGGCCTAAATGTCTGCAATTCTTTATTATTTTATATTTTGTTACCTTGAAAGGCTTTTTTTTTTTTTTTACAATATAGGGAAATTAGTTTGGTTGTAATGCTCAGGCAACTTGCAAAATAGTAAAATCAACATGACAAAGGATCGTGATAAAATCGTGAATTGTGATATTCCTGAAAAAATAAGAATAAGATGTTTTTGCCATATCACCCACCCCCAACTTGTGCTACAGCTGTTTGGTCTGTGCTACGAAACTTTCAACTTCTGTAGCACCAGTGCTATGTGCAAAAAAGTTATTGTACAGCCCTGCCTAATGGCAGTCAGGGTGCCATTGTCTAGCCTGTAGAGGTCTGTGCTTCCCTCCATGGATATGGCTCCCCAGACCATTACTGACCCACCACCAAACTGGTCATGCTGAACGATGTTACAGGCAGCATAACGTTCTCCACGGCTTCTCCAGACCCTTTCACGTCTGTCACATGTGCTCAGGGTGAACCTGCTCTCATCTGTGAAAAGCACAGGGCGCCAGTAGCAGACCTGCCAATTCTGGTGTTCAGTGGCAAATGCCAATCGAGCTCCACGGTGCAGGGCAGTGAGGGCAGTGAGCACAGGGCCCACTAGAGGACGTCGGGCCCTGAGGCCACCCTCGTGAAATTTGTTTCTGATTGTTTGGTCAGAGACATTCACACCAGTGGCCTGCTGGAGGTCATTTTGAAGGGCTCTGGCAGTGCTCATCCTGTTCCTCCTTGCACAAAGGAGCAGATACCGGTCCTGCTGATGGGTTAAGGACCTTCTACGGCCCTGTCCAGCTCTCCTAGAGTAACTGCCTGTCTCCTGAAATCTCCTCCATGCTCTTGAGACTGTGCTGGGAGACACGGCAAACCTCTGGCAATGGCTCGTACTGATGTGCCATCCTGGAGGATTTGGACTGTCTGTGCAACCTCTGTAGGGTCCAGGTATCGCCTCATGCTACCAATAGTGACACTGACCCTAGCCAAATGCAAAACTAGTCAGCATGTTGTTTTGTAACCGTGATAAAGTGCCTTGCTAGTTGATTAATTGTCCCCTGTGGGATTTGAACCTGCAATCTTTTAGTGTCCATCTGTGCTTCTCTTCTACTTTTAGAATAATGTTTCATAGATGTGGCACAGATGTTGCATCAAACCCAAATAGGATATCTGATTAATCATGTATCCATTATGTATTTGAGGAACTGATCTGTGACACACACCAAGATGAATTGTGCTATATTCGTGACACTGAACAGGTTGAAGAAAGTGCTGACTGCTCAGGCCGAGGCAGAGAAGATCAGGAAGGTCGGAGAGGCGGAGGCCATCTCCATCTCATCTATAGGGAAGGCCGAGGCCGAGAGAATGAGGCTGAAGGCAGAGGCCTACCAGCAGTACGGAGAGGCCGCCAAGACTGCGCTCGTCCTGGAAGCACTTCCCAAGGTGAATGAACGTTTCTCGTATGTTATTTGGAAGATCACCACTGGAATTGTACATGGGTATTGTAGGATGGGCTTGGATTTCATACTTTGATTTTCTAATGTCCGTCACCTACAGATCGCTGGAAAGGTAGCAGCTCCTCTGGCCAGGACCAATGAGATTGTTATTCTGAGTGGGGACGGCAGCCGCGTGACCGGGGAGGTGAACCGTCTCCTCGCTGAGCTGCCTGTGTCTGTTAATGCACTCACGGGTGTGGACCTGTCCAAGGTGAGACTGGCCATTAAATCAAATGATTAGGACAAGTTAATCAGGCATTTGTGGTGTGGGACATTTTTGGTTTAAAGTGTTTTACAGTGTTAGATGGACAATTCATGCAAAATATACATTAAAATGCACAATAATAAGTCAGTAATTATTGAAATTTATTTATTTATTTAAAAATGAATGAATGAATAAATAATGTCACTTTATTTTAAGGCCTAATTCTCACTATTAACAAACCATTAACTCTGACTTTTGCCTCAATAAACTACTAATTTGCTGTTTATTAATAGTGAGGTTGTTGTTAAGTTTAGGTATTGGGAAGGGTTAGGGATGTAGAATATGCTCATGCAGAATATGTGCTTTATAAGTACTAATAAATAGCCAGTATATTAATAATAAGCAACTAGTTAATAGTGAGAATTGGTCCATATACAAAAGTGTTACCGGCGCATAATCTAATATTTCCCGTATCCTGAGTTGATAAATAACTCACAAAAAGTAACATTTTTCATACAATTTTTAAAAAAATAATAGTCAGCAATTGTACATTTTTAATTTTGCATCTCAAGTGCAGATTAGTAAAGATTGTAAAAGTCAGATTTTGAAGTTCTTCATCTTATTTTGACTACATAAATAATAAAACAAAACACTAAAAGATACAAGTGAATTCAGGCATCACAAAATTATAATGTACAGTAAGAAAAATTAATAATCATTTTGAGATTATATTATTATTATTATTATAATCATTTTGATATGATGATTAAATTTGACAGTTATTAGATTATTAGCGTTTAAGACTTTAAGTGAACATTACGTAATGGCAAACTAATATAAATGTAAAAATAAAGGAAATCAGCATGCACAATTAAATATCTAATTTAAATATTTAAGATGAATCACTTTGTTTTATATCTTTGGATAAAAGTGTCTGCTAAATAAATTAATAAATATCCATTATCAACACTGATCAAATTTCTGAACAAGAAATATTAATAAACCAAAAAAAAAATCTCTAGTATGATGATATATTTTGCAAATCAGGCTAAAAATGCAGTTTCATTCCTACAGCTACCATATATAGCATATTTTTTTCCATGATATGTCATATTAAATAATTATCTACTTGATGTGTCTCTACTTTCACAGCTCCCTCTGTTGCAGAAGATGACAGGTGCTCAAGCATGAAGTCAATCAGTTGCGTCTCCTCCATGATATGTTGTATGCACTCACAGAAACTGCCTTTAGAAGACTTATGGAAATCTTTTTTTTTTTTTTTTTTTTGGAATTAAAAAACAAACAAAAACATTAAAAAAAAAAAAAAAAGTAGATTTTTGATACCTCTGGTGCCTTAATGTTTCATAGGACCAGAATATCTGCATGCACTGCTGCTCCCACATTCCGCAGTTCACTTTATTTTTTAAAGGGGTCCTATTATGCTCTTTTACAAAGTCTTGATTTTGTTTTGGGGGTGTGCTAGAACATGCTCTCATGATTGGTGGTTCGAAAATCGCATTATTTTTCACATAATTTACATTGTTACAATACCTTTCTCCCCAGCCTGACACAAACGGCTCGATTAGTTCCGGGTCTGATGAAGGCCCGCCTTCCGAAAAACTAAATGTGTTGTGATTGGTTAGCTGTCCCAGTGCGCTGTGATTGGCGAACAGTTTAGACGGCGTATCAGTATTGCCCCGCCCCTTGCCAGAACAGCAAGTTCGTCAATATTGCCATATCAATTCAGACCTCGAGAATATTAAACAAGAGGATCGTGCAGAACCTTTGCACGCACGGATATTGCAAGACATATTAAAGTGGTAATGTTATTGTTGTTGTTTTTTTGTTGTTGTTGTTTTTTTTGGCTAAATCACGTTTTAGATGGGATGTCAACAACAGCTTAAATATAACTGCACTGAAGATGTACAGATAAGTGCAATGGTAATATGTATTATGTTTATTGTTCTTTAATTCTAACATTATAACATGAATTGCAGTGAAACTGTTATACAGTTGAATTTATTTATACCATAGTCCCACAGACTTACACTTTGTGGTGGCATATAAATGCAAATTCATTCTCTGCCAGCAGGAGGCGCTGTTGGAGCGGGAGAGAGCGAGGTTTCCCTGGTAACGCTGTACACAAAACAGAGCTCTGCTCACAAACGCTGCTTTATCAGACATTACATACAAGATGAAATGAAAATGACATCCAAAATTTTCTGAAAACAGTTGGTTTCCATCAGAAATACAGTGATATAAAAACACCCACACTGGGTTTCGATTTTGAAACGTGCAGAGCTCAACCAAGCCTTCTCCCCACCCGCCAACCATTCAGATTTCCGTAGGCGGGATTTACAATTTGTGATGTCACAAATACAGGAAAACAACTTTGTAGTCCAAACGAGCCGTTCGTTGTAGTTCTTGAAAAGGGATTTTTTTAAAAACGAAATATCTCCCTTTGGAGTGGACTTTGAGATTTGTAACTTTGTAGATCGTTTTATGCCCAAACATACACACTACACACTGACTAAGATTCAAAAAGTGAAAAAGCATAATAGGACCCCTTTAAATCACTTGCCGCTGGAGTCATTGTACATCACACACGTCAGAGACCATTAGAACAATCAGTGTTGGTTTTTGTTTTGTAGGTTGAATTTTGTATGCTGACACTATCACACTTTTCCTTTACTATTTTATACACTTTCATCTCGACACTACACAGACACTCTAACACTCAATGGTGAGTCAGCTTTAGATTACAATCGAATCTTTTTATCCATCCAAAGCACTACTTAAATCATATTTCTAGTTACAAAGAGGCGACGTTACCTTACAGATCCTGCCATGATTTCTAACATTCAGGAAGACTGCCACCAATGCGAATAGCGAGTAGCATTCAGTATACTAAGCTCTTGGGCAAAAGCATTGCCTTACGGGTAAATATCAGTGTCATCTTAAGTAGAATCAAGCCAAGTGCTTCTCTTCTTTTTAAATGTTTTTGACACATAAATAGACAAGGCCTTTATAAACCTGTCCATCTAACTTACATCAATAGTTCAGATCAATCTTTTTGCTTGTACATTTTTAAGATCGTTGGATTGTATGTGTGCTTTGTTTTGTTTAATTTCTATTATTGGACACAATTTGTTTTTAAAAGAAATTTATTTCTGGAGAGATTTATCATGTTGTTAGCAAACTCTGAAACATGTCTGGATATCCAACCAATCCGATGCTGTTAATATAGTTTCATGACAACAGAGTTGAGCCATTTTTACGATAGTTTTGTATAGTTGTATGACAGCCATGCCTAACAAAATCTTTTTAAATATTAACACTAGAGTTACACTAGATACTGTAATATCTGTCATGAGATGAATTGAAATCACCCTTTATGGACAATAATGTTCTGTTTTGTAGTGGTTTATCTAGATGGTGTACTCTTTCGTCACTGTGAAAGTTATATTACCTCGTTTTCCTCATTCGGTTCAGAGCGAGTGGCAGTTTGCAGTAGAGTTTGACATGTTTGTACATTTATTCTGCTGTGTTTAGTAGTGCTGTGAAGGGACAAAGTCACTTTTCCTTGTGTTTATTTGACATGCTAATGAAAACACCAAATGATAAGGCCAAGAGATCACACTCCTCATTCATAGTTTTTATCTGCTTACCATCCATTTTAATTAAATCTTTATAAAACTGATTTATTTTGTTTTAGCATGGGTAATAGGCCCCTGAAACCTTTGTATTCTAATAGATACAGATTTTTTTTTTTTTGTGAAGCACTCGGATATGTTTGATTAATTCAGAACTATTAAAGCCATGTCAGGTTTAGCCATTTAGCATTAGCGCATCATAGACTGTTTATGTGCTTTGTGTGGCATTGGTAATGTACTGTAGTGGACAAACATTATAGGAACCATAGAGCAGGACAAAGCTCAGATGTGCTTTTCCTTTAGTGGGTCAATTGATACACAAACTAACCCCAATATGCCATGAAGAAACGGGGAGAATTTGGTAGTTTTATACATGCTCTTTACACAGATTTAACTCAGCATGTTTATGGTGCATGTATATATTTCCAAATGTAATAAATGTAATGTGACCCTGTCTCTGTCGATGTTCTTTCATTCCATTAAAATGCTCATATAAACTGTGTCAATTTTATGTAATTAAAGTATCCTTTTTTTCAAATAAGAATGATTGAAGTCACGAATCACTTACTGTGCAGAGGAGGTTTGTTATTAAACACTGACACCGTGTGGTTAAGATGTGTAGTGCAGGATTGCTCATTTAAAAAGACTAATTATCAAACAACCGTGAAATCACAACTGGCGTCTTTTAGCTTAAAAAAAAGACTCTTGCCCAGCTTTATATCTGAGTACAAAAGACAAGCTACCAAAAAGAGAGTGAATCAGAGAGCGCTGCTCCTAAAAGTCCAATATCACAGGTAGGGGGCCATCACAGGTTGAGTCATCAAGCACATACTCGTTGGCCTGTAGAAAGTCTTTTTTTATTTCAATATAAAGTACTATTTAAAATACAGGGCCTCATTTTCATGTCACCATCCATCATCATTGCACTTTAATGCATTAAAATAATGGATTAAAGGAACACTCTACTTTTTTTTGGAAATAGGCTAATTTTCCAAGTCCCCAAGAGTTAAACAGATGAGTTTTACCGTTTTTTAATCCATTCAGCCGATCTCCGGGTCTGGCGGTAGCACTTTTAGCTTAGTTTAGCATAGATCATTGAATCGGATTAGACCATTAGCATCGCGCTCAAAAATGACCAAAGAGTTTCGATATTTTTCCTATTTAAAACTTGACACTTCTGTAGTTACATCGTGTACTAAGACCGATGGAAAATGAAAAGTTGCGATTTTCTAGGCCGATATG
>JAFVLL020018456.1:0-28323 GCA_021397915.2 Tor tambroides | reverse complement strand
GTTATTACTTTGGAGCGGTTATTATTTGAAAAGAACGAACCTGCAAATGTCTCAACTGACCAATCAGAATCAAGCATTCCAGAGAGCCGTGTAATAAGATTATATAACCATATATACACCTGAATACTGGTTTTCTAATTGAATCCTGATTCTATTTGCAATAATAACAGCTAATCTATCATCCATTCTGAACAGTCATTAGAGCTGACGTTTTCTGTACCTCAGTGGGCTGGGGAAGTATGGCCACCGTCATGGTGCTGGTGTGTATGCGACCTTTACTTTCTGTTTTCGGGACCCTCTGGACACGATGGACTCCAGCTTCAAACTTGAACTTTTTATAGCTGAGTGGACCACTGATACTGGCTGCTGCACGTCTGATGCCTCCTAAACAAACCAGATACACCACAGGAAATGAGGGGTCAAGACACATGAAGACAACTGACACAAATGCGCCCAAGCAGATATTATTATTTAGCATTTATAGAGGGCAGGAACAGACACATTTGTCAACCTAGTTCACTAGATGTGACCTCTAGGATGTCGAAGCCCCAGCCGTGGAAAGCAGCGAAGTTCTGATACATGTCAAAGATCTCTGCGGTAAAAAGCATGGCTTCTTGACCTCCGACCCCAGCGGTGACCTCTAGGACCAGGTCACTCATGTCTGATTCCTCCTCTGGGATCAGAAGAGATAAAATCTGAAACACACAACACAGATTCAGTGTCTATTTTCATTATGTTTACACTTACTTCATAATAATATGGTTTTTACAGTATTTCATATGTGTACTTCATTTGACTTACTAAATTGTTACTACTTATTGTACTGCCTTAATTAAATAATCCAGTTAGCAAAATTTAGATATTTATAATATATTCATAATATCATTAACATTACAACAAAATTAATATCATTATTGCTAATATTAAATATTACATTAATTAATAGACATTAGATGCCAATCATTTGCAATGCATTCATTTTTTATTTATACTATTAATAACTTATTCAATTGTTACTACTGCCTTAAATAATTCAATTTATATAATTATATTAATATTATATAAACAATATCAAGAACATATAACAAATAATAACTGTGTCTGTGGATATATAAAATGTTATATTTGCTTTAAATATACATTTCTAGTTCATGTACTTTTACTTGAAATTTATTCTACTTGATAATTTATAATATATTATACTAATTAACAGGATTTAATATACTTAATTTTATATATATATTTTACACATATGTTAATATTAATATCAACATATTCATTATATTAAAAAAAAATATTTGTATTATTAGTATTAAATATTGGTTTTGTAAATGATTTTATATTATTATTTTTAAATATATTTTTACTTCATGCTCATTTACTTGATAATGATAATGTATAATAAATATATTATAATGAGCAAATAATACCATATACTGTACATACATAAAATTATTATCCTAAAACAGGCTTAATTTTCTTAAAAAAATAAAATAAATTAAACATTTGGAATAAAAATGTGATGTAGCCATAAAATCTGTAAATATGTATGTGTTATTCCTCTTATTCCTTGGCATACCAGGCCTGTAATCAATAAGGGTAATTTATTTAATAAAACTGACTGAAATGTTAATGACAGAATTTCACACCTAACCTTTTGTTTGAGATCTTGAATGGCTGCTAGACAGGCTTCCTTCTCTGACTCTGCAAGCTCATGTAATTCTGGGTCATTGTCTGAAATGAGACACAGATGTAAATGAAATACCACCCTAGAAAGCTTTTCATTTCCAGCACACTTTTCCCAGTTAACTACCTTTCAACAAGTCCTGCGTGTCCTCCAACTCCTTCTGTTTCTCCTCTAATTCTTTGATTTTTTGGACCAAATGCCCAAGTACAGAGAGGTTAGTCCTTTTCATTTTCACACCCTCATCATCCAGTGTTTGGTTTTCAGCACTGACTGACTGCAAGCATGTGTTATACTCCATTTCCTTCTTCTTCAGATAGTCATGTAAAGACTTCTTGTTGAAGATCTCATCCTCAGACAGTATTTTAGTGACCATCGCAGACTGGGATGTATGAAAGGCTCGTTGAGCGTGTCGTATTGTGCTGTTAACAGTCCTGTGAATGGCTGGACATCTGCATCCTGATCCTCTAAAGACTCCTGCATGTGTTGTGATTGTCCTGAACAGTGTCACATTCAGCAGCTGCCTGCCTGCACATGAAAGACTCTTACTAAGGCAAACGACAGCCATCGCGACTCAAGTGCTGAATTTAAAGTGAGCACTTGAAGGTAAATAAAAGCATTTACCATATAAACGGACTTCCAACCTTAGCAACTTTATTGCAGCCTACAGTTGACATCTATGAACCGCAACTTTCACATGTATTGCAGATACTCTACGCAGCTTCTTTTTCCGGGTGAAATGTTTTTCAAAATAAAAGTCGATAGCGTTAAAAGCACACTCGAAATACGGAGTCAAGAAGCTCAAAGCGTTTACATTGCCTAAAAAATGTTAAATAATTTTGAAGTTCATCACGGTCAACACGGTTTACTGGACTCCCGGAGGAAAATTCTTTATAAAATTAAATGTATTTTTTATTTCATAAACATGTCAGTAGAGTTTTAATAAAATATAAAATATTTTATTAATCATTTTTGTATGCCATTTATAAACGCTTTTTATATAAACAATATATACATCGATTTTTTTTCTAAATCAGGATGATCTGATTATCTGAGTATTTCCTGCGTTATTTTAAGGTAAACTTTACATTCACACATTTTATTTCATTTATGATATTTTTACATAAAAGCGTTTTATATAAACAATATATTAAGATGATATTTTAAAATCTGACCTATTTATAAAATCGTCTAGTCATTATTTGTTTATAATGTAGAAACACTAGAATAAATTCCAAAAGGTGTAAAATAAAGACAAATTGCACATAACCAAGGGACAGTACCACGTGAAACCAGTAGATGGTTAATACTGCCAAACGTATTTATTTTAGAAAAATCATGACATTCATGTTTAAAACTGAGGCCTATTCTTTTTTAAAAAAAAAGGCGTTTTATATAAACAATATATTGATGGAATGTTTTTAAATCGAGGCAATCTACTATTTATAAAATGATGTAATTATTAATAATAATTTATTTTATAATAAAGAATTAATTAGAATAAATTCCCGTATAAAGCAAAGCAAAAATGCACATAATCCAGCGACACTATCACCTGAAACCATAAGATGGCAGTATTGCTAAAATATAGAAAGTAGGCCTATACAAAAGCGTACACTGATATAAGGATAATCGACTTGTTCATTTCAGTTACGTTTTATTTTTGAGGCCAAACAATAGGAATATGTACAATGAAAATAAGAGAGGCAAAAGTGTTTCCATCATTATACTTTTCTCATGGGTGATTTGTTGCACAGTTGGGTTGTTTTATGTTTTGTTAATGTTTAGGACGTTGTTGATGTTGCATAATAATCCAGACACTGCAGATTTCCATCTGGAGGAGCACTAGGCCAAAATGAGCATCTCCAAATCTTATTTAAGTTAACAAAGACAACTTTATTTATTTACTTATGAAAACATGCAGACAGCATGACGGACATAATGTTTATTAGACCTCATAACACACACTTGAATCTTAAATGCAGATTACAGACTCACTCTTCCACAAATAAAGGTTTACACATTCAACAAACATTTGCCATTTTAAAAAATCCAACTTTTTACACAGAATACATCTTTTTCAAACATTTTTTGCAAGAATGATATGAACTGATGCTTCGGTCATTTTTGCAACTCAATAAATGGATCTAAAATGATTCATTTATCAGTTGCTTTTATCTGAAGCTTAAGGAGGAATACAGCAACATCAGAACACAATTCCAGAATGGTTTGTAAAGTTCAAGCTGTATGGGTGCAGATATTGTGTTTAAAATTCTCACTGGAGGTTGTTGGCTTTAGATGAGATTTGACAGAGGGAAAAAGGGTTCAGAAAAAGGTTTAATCCTCTGCAAAGTCATGCTGATTATTTAGAGGAATTACGGATGTATATGGATCATACCTCATGCTTCACAGATCAAAGGCTTGGGAATGCACAATATCACATCCAAATATATTGCAATACTTCATTTTTGCATTATAAGACAAATATTGAAATTCCAGACCTCACTGTTATTGTAATGACTTGAGGAGGAAGGAAACCCAATCTGTGAATGTAATTAAGGGATTGTCTCTGTCTGTAAAATACTAATATCTTTTTATGCCTCTGAACGAACTCACGCGATACAGCGGCCGAGCAGCTGGAAACCCCTGCCAGTGAAGTTTGTCTTCATATGTCAAGATGATTAGTGACAGACAATAAGTGCTTGTTCATTTGTTACACAGATGCACTCCAGTTGCCATTGTCTTTGGCTGCATTGTTCTCTGATTAGTTCGGTTTCATAATTCCTTTGTGTACGTACATAACACCCACCCACAAACATCTGAGAACAAGTCCTGAGAACACAAAGGTTGTATTAAGATTTACAAGTGACCAAAGACACATTTTGGTTTTGTTTGAAAAAGTTTTAGAAAGCTCTAATTTATACTATATATATATATATATATATATATATGTATGTATGTATATGTGTGTGTGTGTGTGTGTGTGTCATTATATTAAACAGGGCACCCAAAATATTTATTATAGTGTATTATTGGTGTTAAGGAATTTTCATAATTATGCTTATTTATTATGAACAGGTTTATAAAGTCAAGCCATATTTACTTGATTAGCAAAGACATTTTATGAGCTTATATAAATTGAAAGGCTATAAGGAATAATGGTACATATCTACATTATTTTATACATTTGTACATTATACAGTGTGAACTGCAAAAATCTTTTACAAAATGATTTGACAATCACAGCATCAAACCACATACATTTATGTGCATTTGATATAAAAACATATGTCTGTAATTTATTTTTTTACATCTTTAGTATATATATATAATTAATACTTTACAATTTTATATATATTAAGTTTAAATTATCTGAAAATAACAGTGTGGATAAATATTTAATTTCAAACACTTTACAACTATAGGATAATATTATAAAATAACTTGAATTTAAAAATAATTAATTTAAATGTAATTGAAATGATTGATTTCCTTTGAAACAGTTTTAATCATACATATAATTGGCTGAAAGATATAAAAGCCAAAAATATATGAAAATGAAAAATTTGACTTTACTTGAAAATATAATCGTTTAACATCATACATAGGCCTAACAGATAGTGTTGTGTCATATATTGTTGAAAACTTCTCAGCTAGCAGCATAAAACCAGCATAATTGTTTCATGCATAGGTATGCATACATATCTATGGTTTCAGTTAGAATACAAACAATACTAAAAACACATAAATAGCATACACATGCGGTTTTTAGGCCGCGATTTGGTTTGTAGCTTCACCAAACATTAGTAAACCACAGTGGAGCACGTATATTTATTTAGAGCAGGTATTCTCAATTCAAACGAGCTCAAACACAACATTTCACGAGCTACAGATCTTGAGATAAAGCATCGTGGCATTACATGCTGCTTTGCTAAAGCTAAAGTACATCCGGGATCCGATCGCGTCGCGATGTCATTTGACAACGTCTCAAAGTTCAACCAATAGAAATCTAAGGTATGGTGGGTGGGTTTAGTGGGTCGGGACAATGACCAATCTGAGACAGTTTTATAGCGGGAGCGCTTGGATTGGATTGATTGCTCAGATTGACAGCTCTTGCATTTTTTTAAATTTTTTTTTTTAATGAATACAAATGCAAATAGTTCGTATGTTAATGTAAACATGTATTCGAGAGATAATTGTCCTGTATGCAGGATTTTTTTCATCTTTCCCACAAAAACAATTTTGATTGGCTGGACCAGCCGTCAATCTGAGTCCTTACGTAGCCTCGCCACTGACACTCAGATTGTTACAGATTGTGTAATTTGTTACATTTGTCTCTTTAAGGAGCCAAAAATGTGTCACTCGTAATGGCTCTGACGATTTTTACCCCAGAAGGATAAAGCATGGGCCGCTTAACCAGCTGAAATCTATTGACAGAGAGCCATTCATTCAGAAGGAATTTAGAGCAACTTTACACTGCGTAACGGCGCAGGAATCACATTCACTATGAATGAGGCCAGAGCTGTGACTGCTTTGAAAGACTCTCACAGAAAACATTCTGCAAACTCTGTCCACTGACATGCAGGATATGCAGGAAAACGGGTCGGAAAACGCGAAAAAACACCGGCCAAGTTTATGAATGTAAGTAACTACATCTGCAACAGTGTCAATGAACGTTCGTCAGTGAGAGTTGACAGTATAATCCAGCGGAATGCAGCAGGCGCTCAGACTCTGCCTCACGTCATGAGAATGGAATATAGTGTACTGCTTACTGCGTTAGTGCACAGTATATACTGCCTAGCATTTTTATATGTGCATGTAATTAAAACGATTAAAAAAAATCCATAATTTTAATGTCGCTCTCTAGTAGTAATTTCAATTATGTATTTAATTAACGGTTTTATTTATAAACATCATGTATATAAAATATTAGTCTACTATAAATTAGATATTATATATAATCTCTTATTTATAAATAATTGAAAATAGAATTATATTTAAATTATTTCTTTTTAAATATTTCTATTATATATAAATAATTATAAATATATTCAAGAACAAATGTATATAAATTATTAGTCTACTATAAAAATATATGAAGATTTGATTTTATATATATATATATATATATAATATTATAATAGATATATTATTAATATATTTTATAGCAATAATTAAAAATAGAATTCTATTTAAATGATTGATTTATTTTTAACTATTTTATTTTAGAATATTGTAATTAATATTATGAATTAAATTACAATATGGTTTAATTTGTAATATTTATAATATTACAATTTATAATAAAATTTATAAATATATTTAAACAATATTTTTAAATACAAAATTATATATAAATGAATATAAAATTATAAATAAAATATTGTTTTATTATAAAATAATTTAAATAATTAATAATTAGTTATTCATTACTTTAAATTATTTGTTTCATTATAAATTGCTAATATAAATTATAATATAAATTCATTATAAATTACTAATACTAATATTTAACTATTCACTTAATTAATAATGAATAAATTACGTAAATACTCACAATAAGTAGTAGCAGTAGTGTTCTGACAGCTTTTGAATAAATTAACTGACCAAACAAGTACACTTGACAGCTGAATGTAGACAAATTTGTACGCAGCCCGCATGCTGTTTCAGGTCAGACCTCCACAGGTGATCCCCTGAGAAAATCACAAAAATATCTGGCAGATTCCTCTTTAAGGTCTCATTAATGTGCCGTTAAGTGCATCCCAAGAAGCTCCATTTGATTCAATGTATTCAAATGCAAAGAAACTACACTGAAATTAGCATAGCGAGGTTGGCTGGTGCCACAGAACATGACCTCAGATGCCCCAGATGGGTGTCTTAAATGTGTGCCACCCCATACTGTGCACAATCTGTCCCCTCTTGTCAGTTTTGAACGTAGCTAACTTCTTACAGACTAGCAATTCTGTATTCTGCATTCACAAGCAGAAAAGCCTTAGAATGTATTGCACATGTTGTCTTTTTCAGTTTTTTTTCCTGCATCCTTGTGGTTTTGGTCGTGTGCTAAAATCAATCTTAAACTGTCAATCAATTGTGTGCATTGTTTGCTGCAGCTCTGTTGTTGTGATTTTGGACCAGTGAGTTTGGGAAACCTGTCCTATCTAGAGCTGCATAAATTACATGCTTCATCCTTAAATTTGCCCACCCATCTTTTTGGAGACCCACCAAAACCATAAATTCTGCCTACGCCCCAGAGGTTACGACATGTAACATGCAATGATCTTCCAGCCTCAGAAGGAATGACGGGCCATTGGCAATAACTTAAAACAAATTAGCTAGACATTCTTAACCTCTTCTGACCTCACAGTTATCCCACTCCACGCAGTGCACTTTGTTGTGAGAGTGTTGAGAAGACACACATGACCTGTGTCCTCCATGGGACCCTGCCAGGAGACCCCATGGCCTGACTGTTAATGAGAGATGAGAGGAAATCAATCAGCTCGAGGAACGGGCCCAAGGTTAAACCCTGCAAATATTTGATAAATGATGGCTATGTAATGCATACTTCACTCTGTACAGAATAATAAGCAGAGATATGTTTTGATAGATAAACGAGGCATGTGGAAAAATGAGGTTCAAATAAACAGAGGTGTGAAAGCTTCATCTCAGAAAGTTTGCTGTTGCAAAGTTCAGTGCTCAGATTTCAGTCAGAGAAGAAACGGTTGTGTTAATGGGAGATTTGCACTTATTTTGGCACAAAAAATCTATCTAAAAATCTGATCTATCTATCTATCGTTCTATCGTTCTATCTATCGTTCTATCTATCTATCTATCTATCTATCTATCTATCTATCTATCTATCTATCTATCTATCGTTCCATCGTTCTATCTATCATTCTATACCTGTGTATCTGTCTACCTGTCTATCTATCTATCTAACTATCTGTCTATCGTTCTATCATTCTATACCTATCTATCCATCTATCCATCTATCTATCTATCTATCGTTCTATCGTTCTATATCTATCTATCTATCTATCTATCTATCTATCTATCTTTCTATCTATCTATCTATCTATCTATCTATCTATCTATCTATCTATCTATCATCAATCTATCTATTGTTCTATCGTTCTGTCTATCTATCTATCTATCTATCTATCTATCTATCTATCTATCGTTCTATCGTTCCATCGTTCTATCTATCATTCTATACCTGTGTATCTGTCTACCTGTCTATCTATCTATCTAACTATCTGTCTATCGTTCTATCATTCTATACCTATCTATCCATCTATCTATCTATCTATCTATCTATGTATCTATGTATCTATCGTTCTATATCTATCTATCTATCTATCTATCTATTGTTCTATCGTTCTGTCTATCTATCTATCTATCTATCTATCTATCGTTCTATCTATCTATCTATCTATCTATCGTTCTATATCTATCTATCTGTCTGTCTGTCTGTCTATCTATCATCAATCTATCATTCTATCTATCGTTCTGTCGTTCTATATCTATCTATCTATCTATCTATCTATCTATGTATCTATCTATCGTTCTATCTATCGTTCTATCGTTCCATCGTTCTATCTATCGTTCTATACCTGTGTATCTGTCTACCTGTCTATCTATCTATCTAACTATCTGTCTATCGTTCTATCATTCTATACCTATCTATCTATCTATCTATCTATCGTTCTATCGTTCTATCATTCTATACCTATCTATCTATCTATCTATCTATCTATCTATCTATCTATCTATCTATCCATCTGTCCGTCCGTCTGTCCGTCCATCCATCCATCTATTTCACTTATCTATTTAGAAATCACTTATTAATGAATTTCTTTTGATTTGAATTCTACCTCCTTACATTCAAATTTGGCACTTAGTGTGGTAATTTTAGACCCTGTAAGCTGACAAATACATTTCCTTCACAAGTGAAAAAATAGCTTTTGGGGATTATGCAGTTTACAGAAAAACCCCACACATGGAGGGCTACCTGCTGTTTGATTCCCATTGCTCACTGTGACATTAGCTGCGGGTCATGAAAACACTACGTGACAGAGTGAAAACTACAGAGAGACTCAGAGTTCAGGGGCGAGGAAGGCCAGCGTGTGAAGGAAGCGCTGAAAAGCTGCGGATTCCACAAGTGGGCCTTTATGAAAACATCTGAAATATCCAGCGGAGACTCCAGAGCAGTGAGCAGAGGAACGGAAGAACAGATGTAAAAACATCGTCATCCCTTATATAACTATAGCATCAGGAAAACTCCAGACCATGTTAAATAAACACAACAGTTTGGTTCACTTTAAACATATGGACACAATAAGACAAAACACCAGAAGAATCAGACAACAGTTTATGCTTGAGTGTGAGAAAGTCTGATAAGATTCATGTACCTGCATCTATACGGTCACTTGATCCAACAGTAATATATAGATTTTGGAGAACAGATAGTTTGTGAAAACAGTAAAAGAGGCTCATTATGTGAGACTCATGATGTTGAGTCTCATGATGTGTTTAACCCTTCAGAAAGAAGTTTTTTTTTTTTTTTAACCAATTTCAACAAACAAATACCAAACAGCATTTGGCATTGGAACAAGACTTTGGGTCTTATATTAAATAGCAGTTATATTTACATTAAATAGCAATTATATCTTTCAATAGCCACATTTAATTTCAATAAATGTGACCCTGGACCACAAAACCAGTCATAAGTGTCAATTTTTCGAAAATGAGATTTCAACATCATCTGAAAGCTGAATAAATAAGCTTTTCCATGTATGGTTTGTTATGATAGGACAATATTTGGCCGAGATACAACTATTTGAAAATCTGGAATCTGAGGGTGCAAAAAAATCTAAATACTGAGAAAATCACCTTTAAAGTTGTTGAAATGAAGTTCTTATCAATGCATATTACTAATCAAAAATGAAGTTTTGATATATTTTCGGTAGGAAATTCACTAAATATCTTCATGGAACATGATCTTTACTTAATATCCTAATGATTTTTGGCATAAAAGAAAAATTGATAATTTTGATCCATACAATGTATTTTGGGCTATTGCTACAAATATACCCCAGTGACTAAAGACTGGTTTTGTGCTCCAGGGTCACAAATGTACAACAGTCATCCCATAAAAATCGTATCATGTTTAATGTTGTTTTAATGCATTAAACAAACAATATTAACTGCAGAAATAAACATGTTATTTTTTCCTAGCCATAATAAATATTAATACATTTCTTAATTAAATTTTGCCGAAAATATTTAACATTTTCTCAAATTTAGTACCTCCTTAAAACTCACACATTTTATACTCCAATGCTTCTATTTTTTATTTATTTTTTTGGTCATAATACACTTTAAGGCTTTTTTTTCTCGAGGTTGATTTTTAGATGGTTGTAACCTAACCTGATATTTTCAATTTTAGGATATGTTCAATTCTGACCCCAGGTTAAAAGGCGTGTTCTATTTTCGTGGTCAGTTAGAGTATTAAGAATTCCTACCATCCCACAACCGATTAAACCACGTCCAGATGCTCCTGAGTAAATTTCTGCAAGATTTTCCAAAGTGTCGTTTCTAATGATTTAAAGAACAGCCTACACACTGTGTCCAGTCGTGGGATTGAGAGCACGCTTGTAAATAAATGTCTGTAAAACTTTCCAAAGTTTGTCTAGGCCTTGTTTCTCAGGTCATCTGGAGTGCCAACAGTGCAGACAGGGTGGCTAGTCAGGAGGAATATAAACCGATTAAAGATGACAAAATAAATTATTTTCATGACAGTTACATTTTGCATCAAATTCTCACTACAAAAAAAAAAAAAAAAAAATATATATATATATATATATATATATATATATATATAATTAAAAAAATTATAATAATTTTTAATATAATTAAGTTGAAAATAAATGAAAATTTATTGAATTTTAAATGATGATGTCGATGTTTATGGCTTTGGCAAGCAAGATGAACTACACAAATGGCATGTGCTTTTCATTTTGAACACGGTGTAGCTGAAGTTTTAGTTTAAAGCATGTTTTTCAACCTCATAAACTATTTTTTCTTATTTTTGTGCTATTTATAATGCTGATTACTCAGGAGGCTTGCTGAGCAAAGATGTTTTGAGACATTGCATTTAATTCCATGCAGACTCTGAGGTTTTAGGCCTTGAATCACCTTTCAATCCCATTTTGTCTGTTTAAAATTTGGCTGTGACTCCAGACACTGACTCACATCATTGGCCAGAACTGGCACAACCTCCTCCAACTTTAAAGGCATCTTCACTATGCCAGTACAGATGAAATTAGAGCCATAGCACTACGAAACCAGTGGCAGCACTCACATACACAGAGACACATTAGTTCAGGTAAGAAAACGTGACACAGCACTCATTAGACCTGTGCTAACTGAACATTACATTAAGCTGTTTGCTTTCACGGAATTGTGGAATTGCATATTAGAGTTTATGTAAGTTTCCTTGTATTTTGTAAATGACCTGGTTCTATTTTGGGCTATTTTCAAAGGCCAGTGTTCATATATTTCCAGCACTAAATGTAGCGTGAAGAATGTTTGATCATTTCTGACATGTTGAGGTCTGGTGGGTTTAAATGGAGGGTCATAAGACTAACCTTATAAGACTCGGGCTATTGTGTTTCTCTGGAGATTTGGTGTAGAGGGCAAAAATCATGTGATGTATTGACTTTAGACGTAAAGTCATTGATGTTGTTATTCTAGCTGTGTTTGTGACTAATTTGCAACTTGGTTCTGCATGTGATTTTTATTGCTGAGACAGTATTTCTACCATTTTGCCTCCCCATTTTTGTCTTATCTAGTCCGCATACTATGTCAGAACTCAAAACAAATCTTCCTTTCCCATCTTCTGTTCTCAAGCTGCATAGAGGAGAGCAGATATGAAGCTTTAGTTTTGGTTTTCCCTGATGAAGGCTTTTCTGTGTCAGTGCTAATCAAGGAATGAAGGATGTGTTTGAACATGACTTGTATAAACCAGTTGTATTTGTGTTTTGGATGAAGTCAAGGTGTTTTATATCAGTGTGGGCAACATACAAATAGTAGTTCACCCAAAAATGAAAATTTGCTGAAAATGTACACACTCTCGGGAGTTTTTTGCTTCATCGGACCAGATTTGGAGAAATGCCGCATTATATCACTTGCTCACCAATGGATCCTCTGCAGTGAATGGGTGCCGTCAGAATGAGAGTCCAAACAGCTGATAAAAACATCACAATAATCCACACCACTCCAGTCCATCAGTTAACATCTTGTGGAGCCAAAGCTTAAGATGTTTTAACTTCAAACCATTGCTTCCAGCAAAAATATGAGTCTATAATCCATATATGAATTTTGATTTGAGAGGAAAACATAGAGGAAATGCGCTTTTGGTGATAAGTGTTGGTTTAAAGTTAAAATGCCTTAATGATGGATTTGTTTCTTACAAAAACACAGCTTTTGGCTTCACAAAATGTTAACTGATGGACTGGAGTGGTGTGGATTACTTGTGGATTATTGTGATGTTTTTATCAGCTGTTTGGACTCTTATTCTGACGGCACCCATTCACTGCAGAAGATCCATTGGTGAGCAAATGATTGAATGCTCGAAATCTGTTCCCATGAAGAAACAAACTCACATCTTAGATGGTCTGATGGTGAGGAAATTTTAAGCAAATTTTCATTTTAGGGTGAATTTAATATCTGGATGTCAGATTTCTGATTTTATCAGATGGTCCAGTAGGTTTACAGGATGATCTGTTGTCTGCTGGTTCACAAGGCTATCTTAGGCCCATTCCACAGCGATACCTAACGAAGTCACATGGAATGGGTCACTGGGTCGGTTGAACCAGGTTTCCTCTTGTTGTCTTTGCCCGCTGTGCCTCAGGTGATAGTGGGATGAGGACAATGGGACATGGTGTGTTTTGAGTGGATGTCAGGATACTCCTCCCTCAGAAGGTTCAGCAGGAAGACCCTTTTCATGCCTGTTGATAACAATCAGAGAATGGCCCACTCTTGCATGCTTTCTCTAATGCGAGTGCTGTGAAATCTGGCAGTTTTACTAATCTTGTTTGAGAAAACACATCTTGACAATGCCTTCATTCCAGCTGTTTTCTTTTGTAATGTTATTCTGGATTCAATCAGATTTTATAAACACCTGTCTAGGACTATAATTCAAGTTACATTTCAATGCAAGTGAATGCAAAATAAATGCAGTAATAATTAAAGCCACTTCCGTTTATTTACAATTGTTTGATTTCACACTACAAAATAAATCTGGGGTACAAAAAGGTACCGAATAACATAATACAAATAAGAATAACTATAAACATTGCAGACAGCAACCAGGCACTACACATTTTAGACTATAAATCTCAATAGCATACAGCACTCTTAAAATGAAGGTTTTTTATTGGCATTGATGGTTCCACAAAGAACCTTTTACGTCCATAGAACATTTCCATTGCACAAAAGGTTCTTAAAGGTGGAAGGGGATGTTTAGATAAAAAAAATGGTTAGGCTAATATAGTTAAACCAGGGTAACCACAAATTAACCATGGTTTTGCTACACTAACCATAGTTTAATTATGATGTTTGTAGTGCAACTGTGCAACTTCGTTGTTTTTATAACTATACTGCCTTAATGGTTTGATGTTTTGTACTATTTCATTTAAAAAAAAGAAAAAGATTCGCAATACGCGCTCTGAAGTCCCAATATGAATCAAAAGATTCACGAACCTGCACCGAAGTCCTGATCTGAATCAAATGATTGACGAACCCGCTCCGAAGTTCCTGTCTGAATAAAGTGATTCACGATATGGCTACTGTCTTAGCTCAGTAGTTTTATGACATTAACTGAAATAATTGAAAAAAGTATGTTGTTTACAAATAAGTAGGCCCTATTTCCATTCCAAAGATAACATCTAACACACATCTACAAACATATTCAGGTGAGGTAACCGGTTTACTGCTAACTAGTGAAAACACTCCATTAAAATGACGAGATGCACCTCGAAATACATGTTAGATGGAATTGTGCATTATAATGGAGTTTGTAGTTTAATTCACTATATTTTAAATAGTTTGACCACTGCAGTTCAGTTGGTGACAGTTTTTCTCAGTCGCTTTGGTGCATTTCTCACATCACTATTTACATTTGCACAACAGTTAATGCATTTCTCAAAACAATTAGTACAAACTGCAAAACCTAGTTGATAACCTGCAAAAGCGTGTCACTTGCTCAAAATGGATAGCTCATTCCTCAAAAGCAAGTATTCATGTCAATGAAAGTGTCAGTGTCATCAAGATGAAAAGTCCTGACACCATTGTTTATGAACAAGATAGTCAAATGGCTTTGTCATGTTTTCATATGACAGTTTACTCTGTAAATGTTTTCCAATGCAAAAAAGTCAGATTTTGGTGACACTTCCTGAAAATGCTCAAGACAGCACTATATACTATTTGCACAGCCATTTGAAAACTACAGTAAAGTTAGACATTACTGTATTTAGTGAGGTATCTGAGTACAAGACACTGAATATGTATGTTTCACATTTTTACTGCATATGCTCTTTGCAATTCTAATTTGTTCACAGCATTGTGCAAAAGAATAAATACACCCTTATTTACAACAAACATAAACTCCCTTTGGGTAGAGCTGTGCACAACTGTAAACAATATTGCAGTACATATTGGAACTGAACATACAACATACATAGTACTGTAAATCATTCATGCACATCCAGACGTTCCTCTCTGTCTGGCCACATAGTTTCATCTACATCACAGCGAATATCATCTCTTGCAATGCAGCGAGGAAAGTATCTCCTCGAGTGGCGAATCCACCCTCTGCAGGACTCTGCTGTGATGTCATCACATGCTGCATCCATGGCCACTAGCAGGGCCATTTGGGTATGTGGATGCCGGTCATATACCTTCCACCTCCAGGAAGAGAAAAATTCCTCTATTGGATTTAGGAATGGTGAGTAGGGAGGGAGATATTCCACCAGCATCCTATCATGTGCTGCAAACCACTGTCTGACAACATCTGAGTGGTGAAAACGCACATTATCCCAAACAACAACATGCTTATTCAGATGGTCTCCAGTTAGACCCCTCTCATTCTCAGGGATTATGTCCCTGTAAAGAGTGTCTAAAAAAGTCAGCAGATGTTGTGTGTTGTATGGACCAAGACGGGGTATATGGGTGAGGACGCCGTTTTCTGAGATGGCTGCACACATAGTAATATTCCCTCCTCGTTGGCCTGGGACATCAATGGTTGCTCTCTGTCCAATGCGATTCCTTCCACGTCTTCTACCTTTTGCCAGATTGAAACCCGCCTCATCAAGGTATATGAATGTGTGCAGCGGTTCCCTGGCCTCCAGCTCCAGTACACGCTTTATTACAGAAGAGGGAGCGAGAAAAACTATAACAACTTTTCCTGTGTAACAATGCATTTTGGACAACATATTGTACAGTATGCACTGTGAATACACATACACAGAACTGTCATGTAAGTGTAGTGCATGACACTACACAAAGTAAACAGTTTACAGCACTGAACATTAGAGTATGCATAGAACACATACATGTTTTACCTGTACATACTGGTGACGGATCTCCTTCACTCTGTCGCTGTTCCGTTCAAATGGCACATTGTACAATTGTTTCATGCGCATTTCATTTCTCCTGAGCACTCTGTCAATTGTAGCGATTGAAACGGATTCAATATTCCCAAAGATGTTGTCATCCTCTATAACAGCACTTTGTATCTCTCTCAACCTTATGGCATTGTTTGCAATCACCATTGCACAAATGGCTTCCTCTTGTTGCGGAGTAAAAAGGGGCCCTCTTCCACCTCTGCAAGGTTGTCTTGCAATCCTATGTGGTGCAGAGTAAAATGACAGTAAATATGGCAAATCTTTACTGTAATTAATTACAATACACTAAATCTGTGATGCAGTAAAGCTGTAAGTCTAAATGTAAAATGTAAAAAGTGACAAGTTCTTGTCCCACTGCAAGCTTCATGTATGACACAATGACAGTAGTGCAGTGCAGATTGTTTGGTGCTGAATTACTGTGCATTTATACACACCTGTTCTCCCGACGAAATGTTTGAATAATTGAATTTACAGTGGTTCGCCCAAAAGATTCACGATTTATACATCACCTGAAAGCTGAATAAATAAGCTTTCCATTGATTTATGGTTTGTTAGGATAGGACAATATTTGGCCGAGATACAACTATTTGAATATTTGAAATCTGAGGGTGCAAAAAAATCTAAATATTGAGAAAATTGCCTTTAAATTTGTCAAATGAAGTTCTTAGCAATGCATATTACTAATCAAAAATGAAGTTTTGATATATTTACAGTACAAAATTTACAAAATATCTTCATGGAACATGATCTTTACTTGATATCCTAATGCTTTTTGACATAAAAGGAAAATCAATCATTTTGACCCATACAATGTATTTTTGACTATTGCTACAAATATACCCCAGCGACTTAAGACTGGTTTTGTGGTCCAGGGTCACATATGTTCTTATTCTACCCATGTATTAAATGTACATCCTTGAAACCGTGCAGTTTTCTAGCATAACTTCTCAGTTATATTAGTATGACCTATTTCAGATCTGGCCGAAATTACAACAACAATGGTTACATACACATATATTTAATTATTTGATCAAAATTATTGCTAGGGACAATTTATGAAATGTCTCTAGCGTCCCTACTAAATTGTATGTCCTTGGGAAGATTAAAAGCAAATGCCATTGAAACTTTTCTGAAGACGGTCACTTCTTTATTATACATTACAACCTTAGAATGTTTTTGTTTTTATTTCAAATTTATTTAGGCTGTTTATTTAATTTCTATGATTTAATTATAATTTAATTAATTAATTGCTTATCAACTCACGAACCCCCTGAAATTCACCTGACTCAAAAAGTGCATGTGTTAACATGCATTTACAGCATAAACTGCAACTACAGTCAACCATGAGCACACCCCTAAACCCATTTTATACACCTTTATATTCCCCGCAAGTTATCAGCTTAAACTCCTTCTGATATGTGGTTGGTTGCCAAGGCGTTGGTATTTATTACAACATTTTTGTAAGTCTCTGACTGAGCGGCTCTGATTTCATTTTATATGCTACAGAGATTGTTGCACTGCCATGTGCTCAGCTCCTGTTCCTCTGTCCTGCCAGGTACGTGACATACTGCATGCAGATTTAATGTGCCTTTGGGGACAGAAGTGCGCTATATTCATTTATGTCTCCCAAACAAGCTTCACGACACAGATATTCAAAGGAGACAGGATATCTATACATTTTTTTTAAGGAGTAGTTCAATCAAAATATGGGATTATTTACTCATCCATTTACAAGTGGAGTTTGAATTTTCAAAAGGGATTTAGAATATCTGGAACATTTTACTGATTGAATTCATTTTTCTTATTCTCAGCACCTCTCTTTCCAGATCAACTGACCTTGGAAAAATAATGTCGGCAATTTCATTTCCTAAAGACGATGATTCACATTTACCATTAAAAACATTATTTTTTTTCTTTCATATCAATTACTTGTTTTTTAACAGATTCATTTCATCCAAAAGTGACTTGAATTTCCGGAACACTCTTCCTGAAGCAAGCAGAGCTTATGACCCAGATCAATGGCAAAATGTTGTCACTTCGTTCACCCTTCACTTTCTGGATGGTTAGGACTTATTCAATGTTTGAACGGAGGCAGTGTTGCAGTGTATGTTCTTGGACGTCAATCTAAATGCTTCCAGGTTGTAGCACTCGTATTGAAGCCAATAACGGTTGTTATTTTAAGTTATATTACCCAAAAAGTGCTTGTTTGGAGTTTTTGTCCCCTCCCACTTTTTTTTGTGGATGTTTACTTGTTAAAATTCATGTCCATGGAGAGACTGTCTCACTCCAACCACGGCTGCTTTTAGACTAGACAGGGTGTAGGTGGAAGCGGTCGGACTGTAAGTGCAAACAGAGTCTAACCACACATTCAAGCGGCAGCCCATAAGAATACAACGGTTACCAGTTCTATTTTAAACATACAAATTCATCTGACACAGAACCCAACCTACAGAGGTAAACAAGTCATACAAAGACACAATACATTCAAAGTGCTTCGAAAATGAACATCAGCTTGTTTACTGGACTCATTCGTTAAACTATTTTAATTAGAACTCACACAGTAGGTCTAAAAACATGAAATGACATTTCCAAGCCATTTCATTTCTCTGATGTCACGTAAGTGTGTGAATCAGGATATTCATGCACATGAGAATTGAGTCTATCATGAAAAGTTGCTGAATGGAGCCAGACCTAAAAGTGAGTTTATTAAAAATGATGCCTAAACCGCTATTTGATCAACGTTAAGTCGTTTAGAGGTTGAATGATTATGAAGACGAACACTTTTTCTTTACAATAATATCCACTGAGGAATAATGGTCCAATCATTAGGACCATTAACTATAAAGGGTCCATTTTGATTTAATTTTATATTTTTTTTTAGTTTGAATCTCGCAATAATCTTGTTTCCACCACAGTATAAAAATAAAAATACACTCTTAGAAGAACCTTTTAAGCACCTTTATTTTTAAGAGTGCAAAATAAAAAAAAGTAATTGTGACCTTTTATCTCACAGTTCAGACATTTTCTCGCAATTCAAAATTTAAACTCAGAATTCTGGCTTTTTTCTCACAATTCCGAGTTTCTAGCAATTCTGATTTTCTTCCCTCAGAATTCTGAGTTTACATTTTTCAATTGTGAGAAAAAAGTCACAATTAAAAAAAAAAAGTGATGTATGAACTCGGAATGTAGTTTATATCTGGCAATTCTGAGAAAAAAAACAATTGAATTCTCAGAATTCAGAATTCTTTCTCATCTAAATTGTGAGATAAAAAGTCATCTTTTTTTTCAGTGGCAGAAAAGATTATTGATGCATATGAAATTCCAGGAATATGATATCACTTATTTTTCTTTATTCATTAACTTTTAGGAAGACTTACTAAAGAATACATGATTATGCTTGGAAAACCTGAATAATTTTAGTGCCAGCATGCAGAAATAAACAACAGCAGAAATAATTAAACTAAATTTAGTAGACCTCAAACTTGTTCAGCACATGATAGTGACACTACTAAATATTAAAACTACAGACATCACATGTCCTTGAAAATGCGATAAAGATACAGTTGTCATTTACTATTCAGGAATCATAAAGTGCAGCTGTGTTCTGATGGGAGTTTTCACCTCATGTGAGTTTGACAGCAGACCCTCGTTTCTCTGGGTGTGAAATGTCACATGGAAGGTGTGCATGTCCTCACTACAAACAGAACAACAGAATGTCAGTCATTGTCAACAGGCAAGGCAAAGTGCAAAGTTTGCCGTCACATGCTTTAGGAGATGTTATATTTGGCCATGACGGATTGTAGCACCTCATTCATGACCGAGAGAGTATGTCTACAGCAGATATGCACAAACCAGGGCCAAAGTTAGCCATGATGGCTTCTGATTTGGCCCGCCATGCCATTTCACAACAGGAGGGTAACCCCCCCCCCCCCCTCTAAAAAAAAAAAAAAAAAAAAAAAAAAAAAAAACCCACACAAAACATGGCACTGAAGCATTTTTTTTTGCATTTCTGCATTAAGATGTGAATTTTAATTTAAAAAAAAAAAATAGCAATGTCAAATAATTCTTATTTAAATTTTTGTTTATGTATGTATTTATTTATAATTTAATACATTTTAATATAATATAGTTAGATATAATGCAACAATTACTTTTGAGCCACAATTTTTTGTCCTTTGAATTAAGAAGTTCATTTTTGCAATGCAGTGCATTCAGTGTGACAGAATGGACACACGGAATAATTTTATTATGACTATTTTCCATTTTGTAGAAATATTAACAAACACTATGAAATAACATAAATGCAAATACATTTTAGCTGACATTCTCTCAGCCTATACTTCATGGAATACTTTTTCCATGTTTAGAGTTCCTATCTATTATGAAACAGTTGAGCTGCTTTTCAGCTCCCGTGTTCACTAACCATTCCAATCCTTTTCTTTCTTTCTTTCTTTCTTTCTTTCTTAATGAATGAATGCGACAAAAGACAAAAGAAAATGTGTCTGCGAAGAAATTCGTTAGTTGTCACAAGTTACATTTCTCAAGAAAACTAATTTCAAGCACTTAAACACTTTTTTCAAGTGAGTCCAAACTTTTAATTTGCTTTTAATAATAGTTTTTAGTCCGACCTAAACATCATCATCATCATCATCATTTGTTGTTGTTATTATTGAAACGGTAAAGATCAAGATCTAGTATTATCAAACTGTGTTGCAGCCTAGTCGAGCTCTAGCTATCATCATCATCATCATCAGGATAGTCACTCCTCAGAACTCGTGTCTTAAGCTCAGTCTCTTCTATTCTCCACACATGAAGGTAGGGCTCGATTTTACTACAGTACTTTACTCACTTCTCATGTACTTTTCTGACGTTCACTTTTATCGCGCGAGTTGTGATAGTTCTCGTTTAAACCCTGTTTTTCAAGCAATTTAAAACTTCTGTGGTCAAAAGTTGAACAAACAGTGTTCAAGCACGTGGATTTAAGTGCCGCGTTGTGTTGTTTTATATGTAGCGTGAGAGCGCAGGTTTAATTTAGCGCCAAATGATTCGCGACGTGACTTTAGAAATAGCCTATTCTTAGCGAAACACCCGGCGATAGTTATTATAACGAAGTTCTCTGCGATATTTGGAAATATGTGTTGATTAAGTTTGTGAACGTGTCAAACAGAGGATTATTTTATATCTTATTGCTCACCACGTGTTGAAGATGTGTAGTGTTGTATGCTTTTATTTTAATAACTTTGGGGTTCTGTGATATGAATATGTTCAGTGAAGTGTACATTGGTTAGTGACTTGAAATGGACATAGAGGCAAGTGAAATGATGCTGTGATGTTTACTATGTATGCCTGAAAGTTTGATCAAACTCGCGGGTTATTTGGCGCAGAGTATTCTACGTGAGTAGTACAGCATGACGTCAGAACGCTTTCGGCAGAATCTCGTGGTTTACTAAGTGCCCATTTTCTTAGGGGCTGTTTACACCTGGCCACTTCATGCGTTTTGTCTGATCGGATAGCTATCTGATCCTGAAAAGACCAGGTGTAAATGCCCTCCGAAACGCATTTAAATCTGATCGCTCAAACCACTTCAGGAGGTGGTCTGGGCCAAATTCCAGACGAAACTGGACAAGTGTAAATGCATCTGGTTGTTGAATATGCTAATTTTACTCCTCCCAAAATATTAAAAAAATAAACGCGTGAGAGCGTTTTATAGGCTATATGGTATGTTATAGTGAGATATGACAGCGCTAATGCAACATCACCGATAACGAATAAAATGCAGCGCATATCTATTGCTTTCATTGACGTGAACTCCGTTAAATTTGCATATAGCGCGGGAATTAAAGAACGGATTTATATCCGTTTTGCGAAGACACATTTATGTGGCCAAGTGTAAATGGAAACGTTTTAACAAATCAGATAGATATCCAATCAGAGAAAACGCATGAAGTGACCAGGTGTAAACAGGCCCATAGTGTTGTCTCGTTTTTAAGAATAGCTTAGTGATTGCTACTAACGTAGTAATAAACAGCGGAGATGTGTAGATAAACTGGAAAAGGCTTTGTGCTTGTTTCACTTGAATACAGTGAACATTTGCTAATATATAATGCTAGAGACTTTTAAAGACCCATGGAATCAAAAGGAGAGTTTTTGAATTTTTGTCCATTTGTCTGAGCATCTATATATGTTTAATCCTAAAATATGACACCATTCACTTTTATCATAGCAAATACAATGCTTTTTGGACTTTATTGTTCCTTATTTACTCAATAAAATATTATTTTATTTATTGATTTTGACATATTTATATACCAGTAAGGAAGGGTTAATTGTTTGAAACTGAGTTAAAGAAATGAAAAAAATAGTTTGGATCTTGATTGGTTGTTTACAATGATTAAAATGCTCAGTTTAAATCACTGTTTTGCTTTCTGTGGTGTTTAGTTTTCCACAAAGGTTGAGTTTGAAGTGTCGTGATGCTGATACATATGCTTGTGACTTGGACAGTAGATGTACTTCTCATGCTCTTTAGATGAGATTCATGTGAGCTTTATCACAGACAGAGATAGTGGGCTTTCAGTCAGTTCCAAAGCAGGCAAGTGTTCCTAATGTAACTCATGTGGCATGCATGCATGCCATGCAACTCTGGCCGCATGCTAACATTAGGTGTAAAACTGCCAAAGGTGAGTTTCAAAAGTGGTATTGTGTGCAGCTGTCAGCACAAAATTTGCATACAGTAGATACAGAACAAGTACCTCTATTTTCAGAAGTCTATAAGTTTACTTTCTTAATGCACAATACTGGTTATTCCAAATGAAATCCAGAATGCATTAACACAGACACAACTTTCCTTTCCTTCTGACATCACAAAGGTGACTTCCAACCCTTTGCCTCCAACCAACTGACTACATTCTGGTATCTAACACCTAGTTTTCACAACCCAAAGCCCTATCCTCATTTTTTCGCATTGAACTCATATGTGTGTCATATTAAGGCATTAAAAGGTGTTGTCAATGTTATTTTAAGTAGTTTAAAGCAAAACTAGGGTTGGGGCTTTCAAGAGGTTGGAGTGCTTTTGTAGAGTTTTGATTTTAAAGGAAGCGGGGCATAAATAAGCCAACATATTGCACTGTTTATTTCAATCCAGTTTTTGCCTAACATTGCAGAAAGTCAAACTCATGTGCTTTCGTAAATGTTTCCTTGACGATGAGAATAGAGGGCAAATTAAATGGCCTTATGCTCCAGCCAATTGTGAGTTTCTTACTCTTGAATTATATCCAGTGGAGAAAACAGGCCTGCCGCCCAGCTGCCTCACAGCACTTTAAGAATGAGTCAGGGACAATAAATGTAATCATGGCCTGCTGTTCTTCTGTGACAACACTAAACCCATGGGGGTTTTTGTTATAGAAATTGGGTATTGTTTGCCACAGGTGGGGTGGCACGTCTTACAAAAGTTCTTTACTGGCATTGATGGTTGCGTGCAGAAACTTTAACATCCTTTGCACTGCACAAAAGGATTGAATTTGAAATAAAGATTTTTTTTTTTTAGAGAAATCAGCATAGTTGATTTAAGGATTCTTGTTTTCAAAATAACTAACTTGACATTGATCTTTTCTCATTGAGCACATTAATATACACTAAAATATTCTGATATGAACCAGAGTTTTCGGTCTATAGAACTTGTAAGTGCATTAACCTGTTTGCCATAACCTGATTACTTAAATTACTATGCAGAAGTTCTAAAATGTGGTTAAGTTACTCTGTGCATTTCCAGAAGAGAATTGCAGGAAAAAGAAAGCTCATGTTTTAGTTTCTTTTAGAAAATACTGATTACCTCACCATAGCATTTAAACCTGTTTACGATAAATTGATTACTGAAGTTACTGTGCAGATTTTTTAATGCAGTGAAATAATTACTAATTCTGCATTTCCAGAAGAGAATAGCAGAGAAAAGAAAGCACATTTCTTCTTTGAGAAATACTGATTATTACACACAATTCCAGTAGCTGTGGAAAAAACCTATGTTTTTAAGAAATGGTACAACACAATATGAAATGCAACTTGGAAATTTCTTTCACATTAATCTTCTCTCTATGAAGAATGTTTTAACATACAATAAAACGGCATAAAAAATGATTGATTATATGGCATCCCATGTTTTGACCTCCTGTCAGCCAATAAATCTCTTCAGTAAGAGGTCTGTTTTGTATATCCTGATGGCTGTTTGAATGAAAAGTACTTCAGTGCGCTCTGTGTGTACAGAAAGTTCAGGAAATGTGTTTATGCGACTGCTGAAAGTATGCTCTTTGGAGGAGGAGGATGCATCAGTTTCAAGCATGTCTTCAAGATTATTGTCGTCAGTAAGGCATCCATATTGGCTTATGCACCATAAACAGCATCATTTAAGCAGATTAGTACATACAGAAAGCTTTATTATGGTCCATGGAGATGGTAGAAACCAGCATCACAGTCTCTCATTATCATCTTAGTTTGCAAACAGTGTATCTGAAACAGCTTTCTGAAGCACATCAGAATCTTAAACCGTAAAAAGCGCCATATAAATACATCAAAAAAATCCACAGGTATCAATATTAATGGAAATCACAGCGAGTAGAAACACTGAGGCTGTCCGTCTTGGAGTTTATTACGTAGTTTCTCATTATTTGTTTATTTATATTCTCAAAGAATTGCAGGATTAATCAATATTTCACCATTTCTTGAGTGCAGAGGATTTTGTGATTCGTTCCTTGAGGGTTGGAAATTTTTCTGAAAAATCTGTCAAGCTGTCGCTTGTGTTCAGGAAATATTTTTTTTTTTTTTTTTTTTTTTGAACTCTATGCCCAAGTCTTAATAAAGCAGAATATGTGATATATTCAAAATATTGTTTTAGAGATTTAGGCTAATTGGAAGCACATGGAAAAATGACACTGAAATAAAAATATAAACATTCATTTAGATATTACAGTATGTTTGCGTTATTGCTGCCAGAATATCCATTAACAGAATTATATTTTTGAACGAAATCCAATAAAGATGAATGCTTACATGGTAAATACTAAGGCCTACAGTGACCTCAGAAAGTATTTGGACATTTAGTCATTCTTGAAAATGTCTAAATGTCATTAGTATATCAAATCAATTGCTTTGATTTTAAAGAAACAGCACAAGAATACTTTTCAAGCTGAACATTTCACTAAAAGGAGTTTATTGGGATTGAAATGATGAAACAATAGGTCTTCTGTGGCGTTGTGGTTCAGTATCACTGAATGAAGGCTGTTTCCATGTGATTTCAGATTTGATGCCAGATTCTGAAACGAATCAGTGACATCCGTCAGACAGACACAATGACCGCTGCAAACGCTCCGCGAGACAGGTAAATGTGTGATGCACGACTTTCTCACATGACGCAAATGCTCTGTAATGAAACTGCATGCGAATAACATGACGTGTCTTCCAGGTATAATGCCGTATGGATCATATTCTTCATCCTGGGCCTGGGAACTCTGCTACCATGGAATTTCTTTATGACTGCTACCATGGTAACTATTGTCTCGTTGAAACCACTGTTAATGACAAACTTTAATGGCACATTATTAGATAAATCTATACTACTGGATTTGGAGTGCTCATTCTCCCCAAAGGGTTTTGACAATATAAAATGAACCAACAATGAATATTGCTTTTAATGCATATTTTATTGGGGATTAAGTTGAAATGTTCTAGTAAAAACCTTTTATGTAGGTAAATATCTCTTTTTATTGCTCTATATTGTTATATTAGCGTAAACAATGCTTAAATGTCAGCCTTATGTTTATTTAGTAAAAACCAGGATCAGTAGCAAGTATTTTAGGTCTTGCATTAGTGATAGATCACTCAATCATCATTTACTCACCTGCATGTCTTTCCCAACCCATAAGACTTTGATTAATCTTTGAAATGCAAGTTGAGAGATTTTTAAAGAAACATGAGAGATTTCTGTCCTAAAAACTTAGAAACCAAAAGGGTTATAAAGGTATCGTAAAACGAATCCATATGAGTTCAGAGGTTTAATCCAAGTCTTTTGAAGAGATAAAATTGCTTTATATGATGAACAGATTTAATTTAGGCTTTTCATTTTGGTTAATTGGACTTTTAATGGAAGGACAGAAGCCTCTCAGGTTTCATTAAAAATATCTTTAGTTTGTTTTGAGTTTTGTTTTTTCTTAGAGAAATCAGCATGGTTCATTTAATGATTTTTCTTTTCAAAATGTCTAAAGAAAGGCTTTAAGCTAGCTTGACATTGATCTTTTCTCATTGAGCACATTAATGTGCTCTAAAATATTCTGATATGAACCACAATTCTATGAGGTTTTCTATGCACATGTGTGTAACATGTGAATTGAGTGTACTTGGCAACAATGACTGTTTGGTTCAGATTATGTTTCATATTAGCCAAAAACATAAAAATGCACCTGCAACATTTTTGTTTTATAAATGCAGATTGATCTCGACTCTGTGATGTTTCAAGTAGTATGAAGGGCTGTACAAGCCATAATTCATTCTGGCGCTCTCACACACTTATATTCTCCTTGCACATACTGTACATACATTTTTGCTCTCATAGTCACGTATTTTAACACACACATTCTTACATTTTGCTCTCAGGTTTGCATATTTAATGCAAACATTTAATATTTTTGCTCATGTTTACAAGACAAATTAAAATAGCAAAAAAAAAAAGCAACTGGGCCAGTAGAAAATTTCTTTACTTTTGAGCCCTGTCAACACATCTGTCAAAATCAGTATCATGACACTTGTACACAGATCTGTAGAACAAGTAGGTTACAGAATGAAATTTTAAAATTAAAATTAAAAACTGTACTTGACAAGAAAACAGGATGACTTTGAATAGCATAATAGTATAGTTGTGTTAGGATGAGCTGAGCAAGTCTTGCATATGTATTTCCTGTTTAAATACGGATTTTCTGCTTAAAAAGGAAGTAATGAATAGCAAAAAAAAAAAAAAAAGATGAGACATGCATGCATATGACTGTGAAGTATGCAAAATATGTGAAAGTGACTCTATATATATATATATATATATATATATACATATGTGTGTGTATAGGTGTGTATATATATGTAAGCAGAAACATATGTATGTGAAAGAAGAATGTATGTATGTGTGAAAGGAGAAAAGTATCTGTGTGAAATAAGAATGTATGTGTGAGAATAGAAATCTATGTATGTTCAAGGAGAATGTAAGTGTGTGAGAACGCCAGAATGAATTATGGCTTGTACGGCCCCTCATAAAGTAACTTTACAAAGTTTACCTCTCCATCTCTCATTGTCTTCCCATTGTTCTGCAGTACTTTACCGACCGTCTGAAAGACCCACAGACAAACGGGGAACACAATCAGACAGCCAATGGGACGGTGACGATAGACAACCGTAACGTCCTAGAGTCAAAGTTCAACAACGTGATGACGCTGTGCGCCATGGTACCGCTGCTGATTTTCACCTGTCTCAACTCCTTCATCCACCAGAGGTGAGGCGAACGCTGTATTTCATGTGAGACGGATTGAGAAACCTACATAGTTTAAAGCTCTCACAAAGTTAACAATTAATTTAAAAGATAAAATAGGTTATGGCTTTATTTAACACACAACTAAAAGTATATATATATATATATATATATATATATATATATATATGTGTGTGTGTGTGTGTGTGTGTTTATATATGTATATGTGTATATCATTTCTTCATACAGTGGACTACCAGTAAAACTGATAAAAATTTGGGACCAAAAATTATTCAGACACTTTGACCTCACCATGTTTTGCTCAAGTGTTTTTCTTTAATTGCTAATGTGACCTTTTTCCATCACAGACTGAACAAAATGAAGCATTGCTTGGTAATTGGTTGACCTAAATTGGTATTATCTAATTGTGTACTTAAATTTAACAGCTGACAGCTATT
>JAFVLL020018455.1:0-26034 GCA_021397915.2 Tor tambroides | reverse complement strand
CGGAATCGAAAACAAATTTTATAAACAATTCCAATGGCATCGTTATTTTTTTAACGGTTCCAAGTTGGAACCGGTTCTCGATGCCCAACCCTACTTCTGAGGCAGCATAACAGTCTAATGATCAGAGAGATCTTTGGTTGTTTCCCTGCCTGTGTCCCAAAACACTGGGATAGGTTGCAACATCCCTGTGAACCAGCACAGGACAAGCGGTTTGAAAAAGGAATGGCTTCTGCCCCATTCTTCAAATGACTTTTTTTAGACACTAGAATTCTGGGCTCTTTATCAAATTCAACATGGCTAAGACATAAAATTGCTACTTGCAGAAAAAGTAAAAAGTTACTTGCAGAGGAAGTTTTTCAGTTATGCTTTAGCACTGCTCTTCTGTGGATTTTATGTTTTATCTAAATAATTCATCCTCTGTAGTGTCCCTTTTTAAAAAGTTACATTAAGATTTTTTTGTTCTTTTGAAACATGCTTAGGGATCAGACAAAGCCATGTCTATTCTGTCAGTTGGGAACAGCTCAGCATGTGTGTTCAAAGCTGGGATTATCTAAACTATAGGATCCTGCTGGCGTTGAAGAAAAGGGCAGCAGAGACCTGAGTGAGGAGAGGCTCTTTTCTTCAGAGTGAGTCAACACTGCACTGCATCTTAAACAGGAAATATCTGCAGGGCCATGGCGTAATGAAACAAGGTGCCAACGGTACGTCATTGTTCAGCTTTAAAGGGCACTGCAGAAGCCTGAGACAACACAGAGAACAGAAATAGATTTCAGCAGAGAGCCACTGCTGTCTCCTCCAAACTGACGTCGCTAAAGTGCAAAGTGCAAGATAGGCACAAAAGCCCCAGCTCAGAGCTTCCTGTGAAGGATACAGCTGTGGATTGTCTCTCAGATGGGTCTTTCCCAGAGAGACAGCCACAGGGGTCATTAAAGTTTCCACAGGTAATAAAGAATTCAGTGTCACCTAAATTCACTGAAACACTGGGAATATACAAAGCACTAGTATATAAACCCTACTAATCCTATTATGCAACCCAGGCTCATTGAAAAAACATGCCTGTGGCGACATTCTTGCAAAATGATATTATGTTGCTTCTTGCACATTTCACAACACTCGAGGAGAAATGCCCAGTGAGTGGTGCATAAGCACATTCATTTTTATACAAAACGGATGAACCTGAATTTGTCAATGTTTTATTAATGTTGGTTGTTGTACTATTGCAGTAGTTCAGAAATTTCTGCGTGACACTAAAAGCTTAATTCATAATCATGTTGGAAAATAGCGTGCCACCTACACTAAAGTCTACATAAACCATAGAGTTAACAAAAGCAAACATGACATAATACAACCAATGCAACCATGCCATTTTCGTATTTGACTTATTTTATTATGACTTGTGCTTCATGGGACTCATTTGAGAGTGCAGTGCTGCCGAATGAGCTACCAGGTGAGCTACAGAGTAAGTTTACAATATCTGAAAACCCATATGGAGCTGGTTTTGTGTTGTAAACGTCAAAATATATTCATTTACAAATCATGCACTATGGTAAAGGTGTTTTAAGGTCATAGTTAGGGGTGTGTGATATGATGATTTCTGATCGTGGACAATAAAAATGTCCAGCAACTGTTTGGTTACCCACATTCTTCAAAATAGCATTTATGTTCAGCAGAAGAAAGAAACTCATTCAGGTTTAAAATAACTTTTGAGTGAGTAAATGATAGTATAAAAATAAAACACTATGACAGAATTTTGTTACCTTGAAATGCTTTGTCTTTATAATAGGGAATTTAGTTTGGCTGTACTGCTCAGACAACTTGCAAAACAGTAAAACCAACATAACAAATAATTGTGATAAAATTGTGAATTGTGATATTAAAAATAAATAAATAAATATATATATATATATATATTTTTTTTTTTTTTTTTTTAAATTGTGATATGATATGTTTGCCATATCGCCCACCCCTAGTCATAGTATTGTGCAAGGAACAGCACAAAAACAAGTCTGTTCTTATTACATTATATATGGCCTGTCCATGTTCTATATGTCAGCCAGGTATCCTGTAGTTCTTTGTAGGGACATGGAGAGTATAAAGAATGTACTCTATATTCTACAAATGGCAGCAATCTAATTGAACAAGCCCCACCTTTGTCCAACTAATTAACTATAGTCCCTCCACCTAGATGCAGTCACACTAAATTTTAAGCATGCACAATTGCAGAATGATATGATAATAAACTCTGGGGTTATGCTTTTAATAAATACTAGCGAATCATAATGTAAAAATATACTATCGATTCCACTTTCCCACAACACCGCAAACCATGGTGGTCTAAAGTTTGTATTCTCTGTATCCAGTCAAGAGGTCAATCTGTGACATTTAGATCTTCTATTGATCAAAAGTCTTTTCACTGCGCACATTTGCAAGTCAGAGATCACCAAATAAGCAGCAAATGATGAAACATCTAGATTGTATGTCTGTGTTCTTGCTTTCCCACACTTAAAACTCTATAAATAGAAGTGAATGGAACACAAAGTTTAGTGTGACTACAATTTTATGCACTTAGAATGTATTACTGCTCCATGGTGAACTCACCATAGCTAAACCCTCCCCATAACCCACCCTTCCTCCTGAAATGAGATCAGTTGATCAGTTGCCATAACTTCAAACTGTTTTTGTATATTGATATAAACATTAATAATACTTGAACCGCATTAGCACAGTCTGTTTCCTCATCAAATGTCCACATCTTTTAATAAATTAACCTAGATTTTTTACACTTACTTATTCATTGTGGAGTGGCAGATGTTCTGGCCATGAAAAACCAAGGCTGTCTATCCTACTGGCGTTGCAGACAGACAGATGACATCACAGCAAGACTACATGTGTCCCCCAGACTACTCTCTCTTTCAGCCAGATGGTCCTGACAGCTTGTCCAATGTAGGACTACATGTCTCTGCAATTTAAATTTAAGCCTTGCTTTAATACAACCATTAATGAGATGAAGCTTCATTTTCTCTGCTGACATTCTTCAAGCTGAATTTAAGCTCTCAGTACAGCTATTATTACAATATAATAGCGTGACACATGTAATGCAGCTAAATATTTTGAATAGTAGATTGTGAAAAACTGTCAATGTTGATTTGAGGAAATGTCACATCTGAAGTGTGCTCAATTATTGCTCTGAACAGAGACAAAATATTCAACACATTTTGATACACAAAAAACATCTTGGGTAAAAAACTATTATTATAATTGAACAGCCATTTGGGTGTGGATAGATGTTAGTGCAACATTCACTTGAACAAATTTTAATATGTGAGCACAATTTTATTTTTTAATCAGCATAGTCACTACATTACAACAATCAACTAATTACTGTACAAGTACCACATAATACAAACCAATAGTACATGAAGACAAAATGTCTTTATTGAAAATGGGGTTGTTACGATTTATTGTCAAGCAATGTGATGCGTTGCTCATTTATAAAACATGAGAGTTGCAGGATAAAACGGCCTCCGGCAGTCAAACCCATGGCATCCCCAGAGTGGAAACTGAATGCCTCCCTCTTTGGATTCATCTTCTGTTCCTCCCCGCTAGCCACTGTGTTTTGCAATGCTACTAAAATTTATTGAGCTCTCCGCCTGTCCACAATTCCCTGCACACTAGATCCTCTGGCAGTAAATGACACAAAATGTCCTTTTCATGTTTGGGGGACCTTAGCCTTTGAACACTCAGAGTAAAGTGTCACCTATTTATTTGGCAGATGCTTTTATCCAAAGTGACTTGCAGTGCTTTTAGGGTATACTTTTTTCTGTATGTATGTTCCTTGGGAATTGACCTATGACCTTGGAGTTGCTAGCACCATGCTCTGTGCTCAATCAGTTGGATTCCATTGTATGACATTCTCACCAATGTCAGATCAATAGCATTTAAGGCGCATGTCAGGACTTTTGGGTCCATGTTGGGTCCAGTCCATGTTACTGTTTCTAAGTTGCCATCCAATAAGCAGAGTTGTTGTTGTTGAATCCAACTCATTCAAGACCTGAGTAGGTTATGTCCGAGTCAAGACTGAGACCACAAGAGGGTCAAGTTCAATTCAGGGTTGAGTTCAAGTCAAGACTGAGACCAGAAGAGGGTTGAGGGTTTTCATGACTGATTTATTTAAGCACATGTTAAATAATTAAGATATTACTAATAGAGTGTAATGCTGTTCTTTAGATTTTAGTTTTATAACTAACAGCTATGATGTTTTATTGATGATTTTCAACACTTAATGATTTTAACAGTCTTGTCATTTATGTATCAATATAGATATAGACCAATAAAAAGAAGTCTGATTAAATCAGGTAATTGATATTTCAACCCAGACCTGGTTTAATTATTGGATTTTTTTTTTTTTTTTTTTAAAGACTTGACTAATAAGTCTCGATTCTATATTTTTAAGAGTCCGATGAGTCCATGACAAGACCCAGACCATGAGAATAACTGGTCTGGTCTCGAGTAGCAAATGATAATAAAAAATTAAATGCATTGATTATGGAAAGAAAAAAACTATTACCATCACTACAACAATATTGAATATGTTATGGAGGCCACAAGATTGATTAAACATATGCTTGTTTTAAATGATAAAATTTCATGCAAAAGTTCAGATTTCTGCATCTTTATTCATAATAAATGTTAACTTGTTTTTTTCTTCACTAGTCATTAATTATTATATATAGTTTGCTATTTTTAAAAAAAACCTATCACTGTAAGTAAGTAGTTAAGTAAGTAAATAAAATAAAAATAAAATAAAAAATCCACCTACTTCAGTTTAAAAATGATTTTAAAATGTAAGTTTAGTTGCTGCCTTAAATTTTTAAGTATAATCAAATTGGCTGTGCAAGTCATTTCAACATGAATTATATTAAATTAGGTTGTACATTTGCAGAATTAATTTTCATTTGCCAAAATATTTTCTTCTTTCCAGTGCATTCATTTTGTCTCAAAACTTGAGCTTATGCTCATGGAAAATGCTCTTTTACATGATCAAATTATGATTTTGCCATAATTGTGGCACAAATATAACTCCATACAGAAGTCTGTCTCTATGTAGTGCACTTCAGTTGGCACTCTTTATCTTGTGTTCAAGTTTATGTTTGTTCCTATTTCATCACTTTCTATCCTACAGCCCTTCTTTTTGATGCTGAGGGCAAACTCTGTGTGCTTGTGTGTATGCGTGTGTGTGTGCGTACACAGTGGCATTACCCATGATGACTCACACTGCCCTCAGAACAACTTTAGTGGTGGCTGTTGTCAACATTGCGGGGGGAACTGGAAAATTGCTATGATTTTTTTTTTTTTCTTTAAATATTGTATAAGGAGTGAAAAAAAGAACTGAGAGGGAATGGAGTGAGGACATTATTTGACTTCCTCTCCTCTGAGAATGATCCCTTGGAGACCATGTTTGCTGGGATTTGTTCTGTGGTTCAGTTCTTTGATTATCCTGCTCGTTATAATTTTCCCACAAGGGTCTTTGCTAAATTTCTCTGGGATTTCAACAGCTGGTACTAAAGTTATGAGCTGAAGCAGACAGCACTCTCTTGCCTGTCAAATCCATTCCCCTTCACCGTGCACAAATATTGCTGCATGCAATGTAATGAAGGCTACACTAGATCTCATCAGAAACTCATCAGTTTGTACTGCAGATGAATCTGCAGAGAGAGCAAAGACAATTGTACCATAAACATCTTTGTTGATGTCCAGATGGCAGTTTTTATTTACATTGCTGAACACTTTATATGTAAAAATGCAAGCTTTTTATTCATTTGTAGAATAACATTTGTCAAGGCATATTTTACAGTATGATTGATTTATTTATTTGTGGTTAGAAAAAAAAAATAAGTGGTCTATTTAGCTAATGCAATGACTGTAAAGCTTCAAGAAGGACAAAAAGCACTATAAAATTAGGCCGTATATGCACTATATTCATCTGATTTGTGTGAGTAGATTCAACTTCACTGACAACATCAATCTTGCTACAACATGTCTTACCTTCCATACCAGAATGGATGCAAACATGATAACATTTCCAATGAAATAAAATTTCCATTGGAGTAGCTTTAATAAAATACCACTTAAATTTTTAGAACTCCTTGTCATTTTAATTGCTTCCCTATTGCAGATCATCTTTGAGGTCTCACATCAGTATAAAGATTGGCTTTTATAAGTGTCATCTTCTGAAGATGACTTCGTATTTTTGTTCATTTTATATTATACAATTCTGAATATCATTGACAGTTGGAAACCTGAGAATTAAATCTTTAAAAAAAGGTGTATGTTTAAAAATCACCACATGGCCAAACATGACTCATGTTCACAGGCTTGAACAAGAATGATTTTAATTTCTACATGACTTTGTCTTGCAGATATCCGTGGACTGCAAGTCTTTCTGGACCAGACATCAAGACAGGGTTTGGATGTGTCTCTGCAGCGAGTGGATAGGAACATCAGTGGCGTGTTTTCCAGTTTGTTCACCTCCATGCGCACAGAGGAGCTCAACCGCTACAGGGACACTCTCAGAAGAGCTATCTTGCTCCTGAGCCCACGTGGAGCACAGGTCTTCATCCATCAGGTATGTGTTGAGCAACCTCTGGCAACTAATTTGTCATGTGAATGGTGTAAAATTTTAAAACTTTTCTCAATGCATTATCGATTATCTGAATCCGAACAAAAACCTATGAATCATGAATATAATCGATTTGCTGACTACCCGAAGAGTCACACCCCCACACGTGACCACATAATTAAAGCCTTTATAGAGAAAGCCATCTTGCGGTCACACGCTCATGTACAGTTTCCATAAAAGAAGTCCATGCAGATTCACCTAGATGTTTGTGACGAATCTGATCCTATTAATGATTTAGCTAAGGATTGATTCATGATTTTCCAAATAGTGTGTGTGGGGTGACATTATAGTAATCTCCTGCCATATGAAATTTCGTCCTTGCCTAGAGGACAACTTCAATAAAACTGGCTCATTATGCCCTTCAAAACCTGTCACCTTTGTTGCATCCCTCCATAATGACTGTACAAATGTCCTGACAGGCCATCACACCTTTACTGTCATTATCCAAGCATCTGAAATGCACTCCTCCACTGATCTGAGGTCACACACATCCATTAACATCACACACTGGCCTTAACAAGCTCTGTGGGATCTGAACTGAAATCAGTCACTCATGCTGGCGGGATGCCCATTACTGCCAAGAGCAAAAGCATGGCTTTCTCATGCATATGGATGTGCCATAAGACAATAGTCAGCTGCCTGTAATCTTGTGGGAAATGTGATTTTTATTTGAAATGAGTATCAGCTAGATTAGCCTTTGATGCTGCATCCTTTTAACTGTAAAGATGAACGAAATACAGATTAGACTTTGCAATTTGGATGGATTCGCCAGTTCACAGATCTAATGGGAATTCTTAAAAATAAGAAAGAATAAAGTAAAGAATGAGTTTAGGGAATGTGTAAGTGTGGATGGATGGCTGGATGGGTAGATGAACAGAACAAAAACCCAAAAATAAACTGACAAATAACTGAACTTGTTAGTGAATTTGAGAAAATTGAGTAGAAAGCATCAGAACGAAGATGTTTTAATCCCAACATGGGTGGATATTATTTTAGGTTGTGTTTATTTTTAAATAAAATTCAGTTAGAATATATACCATTTTAAACTTCAAATGGCAAGTATAATGTATAAAATTGTAAGTTTCAGCTTTCAGTGTATTTCTGAGCGTGTTTTTACTGGTGTGTACTACGGCTGAGCCTATTGTCATGTTCTCCTGTCATCTGTGACAGGTTATGCTTCAGCATCAGCACAGCCATCAGCACACAGATGCCACTTGAGGTTTTTCTTGTTTTGTTCCTTAGCTGATAACTCACTTCTTTAGTTTATCCCACTACACACCATCTCAGGACAAATAACTCGAAGTGCACTGGGCTCAGTGACTAAGTGAAGGGGTTTATTATCAGTTCAGCTCAGCATCTGGAACACTATTCATGGATTATTCTGAATCTAAAACTCTCGTTACTGTTTTCTCCAACTGTGTCATGTGTTGTGTGAGGTTTCTTTGATGGAGGATGACACTTAGGTGTGAAAATTGCTCTATTTTGATCTTGTAAAGACCAATGGAATATTGTACTTAATTTGGGACTCCATTCCAGTAATCTTTACTTGGGAAAGCATTTTTGAGGCACTATGATGTCTGAAAATAATGTAGTACAATGTGCCTTGAATTTCATGGATAGGTAAAGTAGATAGAATTTTAAAAATTTTATTACATTGGTTGTGTATGTATCTCAGCAGTTCATAAATGAAATGTCTGGTGAGTAGCTCTAAAAGGCTCTATTGTGATTGACGACAATGTACTAACAATGCTAAAACTAAACTAAAAAAAAACAACTAAAACTAAAACTGTAATCATATGAAAAGAAGAAAAGAACTGCCACTAGTGTTTATTTTAGCTGGAAAATGCAGTAAACTATATATATAGAGAGAGAGAGAGAGAGAGAGAGAGAGATGGGTGCAAACACATAAAAGTTACAAAATTACTGTACAAATACAGGATCAAAATCATACACTCAATACTGGTGTGAGAATGTATTTATAAATGTATTTTTAGTCTATGCAATTATATTTCAGGTTTGTTTTTCTGTCCTGGAGATTATTTTAGTCTATAAAAATGGAGTATATTTTCCACTGTGGTTAGCTGACATTTAAGTTTTTTTTGTTTTTTTTTTTTATTAAGGCATATTATGATATTGTTTCCACTGATACATGTAGCTTCCATTAATGCATGCAACTGTAATGTATTCATTTCGCTTTTAGTTTGTAGTTCTGTTTTGTTCATGTTCCATTTCCCCACATTAGTCCCTGATTGTCTGCAAATATGTCATATTAGTCAGCCCTTTTCTAGTGTTCTTTGTCAGGTCTTTCAAGGTGAGTTTAGTTCCGTTTGGATCCTACTTTCCATTGTTTCTGAGTTCTTGGCATTATAGCAACATGTTGAATAAATTCAAAATGCAAAATTCTTATCTAGGATTATGCAGAATAAGGATTTATGCAACCAATGCCCCATTTTATAATGTGAAAACCCCTAGCAGAGGATGAGCTGATGTGGCTCACAGAATAATCCTTGTCCTAAGTGTAAGAAGTCACAAGTTCAAGTCTTTCTTGCATGTGTTTGTTCAATAACAATGGCAAATTTGCTTGTAGCTCATTTTGTAATTTCACTGGAAAGGCATGCAAGAGCATTTGGACAGGAGAAATGGAACACAATTGTGACAACTAGGTACAGCGTGGCACTGCTTGCCAAACATTACTGCCCTTTGTCAGCTATGACAGTGTCCGCTACTGACTAGAGAGCAGGATGATGCAGACTTTGATCTTCTAACAGAAGCCCTGTTCGATACACTAGTGAGCTGTCTTGTCTGTTGTTTTCATAGGCAGCATCTTAAACAGAAATAGAACCTTATAGGTGACTACGTAGTAGGGCTGCACGATATATTGCATGCGATATGCATGCGCATCTCGTCAGTAAAGCCGGTTCCTTGATTAACGGTAAATCTCCATCACCTGTTTTCAAATGGAGCGGCATTAAATACACAGAGCCGTAGTTCACTGACAAGCTACGCAATATCGCTTTCATTATCGCTGATATATCGCCTTCAATATTGAACGCGATATTGCGTAGCTTGTCAGTGAACTACGGCTCCGTGTATTTAATGCCACTCCATTTGAAAACAGGTGATGGCGATTTAGCGCTAATCAAAGAACCGGCTTTACTGACGAGATGCGCATGCATATCGCATGCAATATATCGTGCAGCCCTACTACGTAGGCAGCAGCTCCATGTGCCACACAAAAGAGACCCACCCATGTTGGTCTCTTTTCTGTGGCTACGCTAATGACATAAAATCATGCTAAACTAATGACATGAAACTTTAATTAGCACAAGAAATATGACATGAATGCTTAAATGAGTTATTTCTAATAAATACATTTCAAAATGTATTTTGTCTCACAATGAATTCTGGTATTGCCATCTCCGCAAACGACACATTAGAAATTACTTTATACCTTCCCAATGTTTCCCACATGATTTGTGAGACTGTGTTGGGTGGACCTTGGTCCCTCTAGGGGGGTCAGGGGGCATGACTCCCTGGAAGAAAACTTTGTACATTTTAAAGTAAAATTCATCTATCTGGTGCACTTTGAGAGTTCAAAATTAAGAGCTCTAACACAGGTTCAGAGTGCAAACTAAACAAAGAAAAAAGCTGGTGAATTGACTTGTACTTGGAGTTTAAAGTGGACTCAATCTTCTTTTTAGTTGTGATATAGTGTCTCAGTCAAAATTACACTCACAATGGTGAATTTGGAAGCCAAACAAACAAACAACAACAACAACAATAATAATAATAATACATTTATATTATTCATATGACTGTAATATTGGGGGGGGGGGGGGCTGCACTGTAAAATAAATGAAAATTAGTATTTCACAGGTATATTATTTTACTTTATTTTACAGTAGGGAAATTACAATACTTTTGTCCTAATTTCTACACATGCAAGCAGTGCCTAAAGCTAAATTTTTGCCACATCTGCCATTGTAATCATGATACAAACAAAATGTTCTGGTGATTTGAGAAAATGTACCGGCCATAAATATTTTTTCCTGGCCATGAAATTTTTTTTGCAGTTGCTGCTACTACAACAACTAAACATATTTAATAAATTTGAAATTAGAACCAACCACTGCATGTTAATGAGGATACAAACAAAGATGCTAGACACATGTAGCATGAACAGTTTTTTTTATTTAAATTAGATTGTATCATTTCAACATTTGGAGCAAAAACAGAATGGTATGACTTCAGCTTTGTGAAATTATGCTAAAACATGCATAAAACAAAAACAGCAAGCAGGCTGAATTTTACTCTCTGACAGCAGGTGGCGCTTATGGAACAGCAGTGACAAGAGAGAAGAAAATGCCATCAAAACTTCTCTGAAGCCAGTTTCCTTCAGAAATACATTCATATAAACCCCCACCCCAATATTCATGTTTTTCTTCCAATAAACTCTCAAGTATTTTCTTATAAGTGAAATACTGTAAGGATTTGTCCATTAAAATGTTGAGAATTATTCTAATGTGAAAACAAAGCATAACTGGCGTTGCATTCTGAGATGTGTGCTAAACTTGCACTATATGCAGTAATGGAGTTCACTACATTCGCTGTGAACTGAGCGCTCTGAGATGTGGAAAACAGCGGATCACGAGCTGATCGCATACGCACAGTGCACGCTTCACTTTCAAACAAGCAGCACAAACAGACTTGATAGGGGATACAGCCATATTATGCTTAGTTCATTTGACGGACACTTTTCCAAAGCAATTGTATGAAACACAACGATAAAGACCTTTTATGTTATAATGAGGAGTATAAATATATTTTCGGTTTATTATGAAACTGTGGCGGGCCACCACAATCTAGTTAATGAATCAGAAACACTGCTTCCAACCAGTCACAGCTTTCTGACTTTAGAGTTGGGATGATTACTTGATGTAGGATTGTTGTTCCTAGAACTTGCCCTATTTGTTCAAATCACACTGTGCCGGCGTGTTCTGGCTGTTAGGCCTTGTGTTGTATCTGTATTATTGTTCCCTGTCATTCCTAAAGCGAGTGGTTGATAAGAAATAATCAAATGACTTGTGTTGCACACAAGAGGCGTAATTTGTGGCACTGCATCATCCGGAGAGGCTGTGTTGACCAATTGAGAGTTGATAAACAGAAGAGTCATGAGCCACGGACAAAACGCCTCCTGGGTGCCTGGACATACTGCTGACAAAACTATCTGCAATGTTGACATCTCTTTTTATTTCAGTTGCACACTATCTCTTTCTATCCATTCTTTCTGTCTTCACTTGCTTTGCTCCCCATATCACACAGACACCATACACACTTGTAGAGTTCTACAAGCAGGACATATTTCTGAATCAACTTCCTGAAATGATAGTTTTCAATTTTCAGTCAATATCAGACTTTCAGGTAAGGCTTATTTTCTGATCCACTAAACATGGAAAGTTGCAATTTCCAACTTCTCAACACAGAGTGGCATTTGAACTCATATATCAGCCCTCCAACTCGGAAATCCAATTAACAACCAATTAACAATCAACACATTTTGACTTAGGTTTAGGATTTAGGTAAAAATGGGAAAAACATTTTTTCCCTATTTATTTTAGCGAAAGTTTAGATTAGGACAGTGGTTCTTGGACAGAGAACTTGTTCCATGACTGACAAAATATGCTGATCCAGAAACACATCCTCTTCACAACACATTACAGTCAATTTTTAAACAACAGACATTTCATAGGACTATTTAAAGTTCTTTATTGACGTGAATCCATCAAGTTTCAACAAAATTTTGTCTTCTGCAGTTGACAATAGTAATTCTTATAGATTAAATAAACCACTGGATGTTGAGATGTCAATATGTCAAACTTCCAGAAAGCTTACCTGATGTCTCTTTTTCATCTCACCCTTTTAGTTTTGAACATCATATCAGCATTTTGAAAAGATATTTGATCTGTAGATAGCTCCAAAGGCTTTCTTTTTTTAGCACATTAAACTTTTTGCTTTTCTATTTTAGAACTCTTAGTTCACATAGTTTTAGGCATCTGATAACCTTGTATTGAAATATTAATAGCTCCTACTGCTTGAACACAGAATCTGATATTTGAATTTTAGAAAGTTACTGCATTTTGAAGTTTTAACCCTCTTTTAACTAGCCCATACACTGTAGGGATGTAACTGTGGTTAAATAGGTCTTTCTCTGTAGCTGCCTTTGACAAATGGTTATGTTCCAAAAAAAAAAAAAATCAAGGCAGAGGTGGCAGACCAGTGTGTTAATATATTCTTGTACAACATTTATGAGACTGCAAAGCTTTCAAGGCTCCGTGATAAGGTTGTGATAGGGCATATTTGCTAATTTTAAATCTTGTAATCAAAGACTTTTTCTCAGAGATAGCTTCTCACACTGCTTTTCAGGTCCTCAGTAAATTAGACTTCATTATTATTTTATGAATAAATGTTGATTTTACTGAAAGTAAGTAAACCTTAAAAGCCCCATGAGTCAAGAATTGAGAACTGAGAAAAGAGTTTTGTGGAGTTATAGTTTCATACAGCACAGCGGTAGCAAGATTTTTTTTTTTTTAATCGTCTTTCATTTTGTATATTGTAATTTCCTCCTTTGATAACTTTAGTTTGAGAGTTCTGTAATAAATAGAAACATACAAAGCTAGATAAAGTGAAGAAACTTAAGTTAAAAAAAAAAACTGAAAGAATGAATGAGAAGTGCTGTACTCTGAATCCTGTTGCAAAATTGTCTGACTTCAAATTTTGATGTGTAAACTCCAAAAATAAGGTGGATCAATCCACAACGACTGTTTAATGGCAAACACGTTGAATATTAGTATAGATTAGTCGATTCATTAAGTGATAAGCTGTTTCCTCACTAAAGCAGTTTATTTAGCATACTGACAACTCTTCTACATTGAGATTAACTAAGGCTACATTTACACAACAACGATGTAGTCAAAAACGGAAAAGTTTTTTCCTTGCGTTTTTAAAAGTTTCACGTATACACGACAACGTTTTCAAAACGATTCGCGTTTACACATATCCGCAAAAACTGCCAAAAACGCTGTATTACATATGCCAGGCCAGTAGTTGGTGCTGTCACCTTGTTATTAGACATTACCTGTGGGGAAGTGGCGATTAGCTCTTTGTGGCCAGGAGTTCCGTCACTAAAATCAACACACCGACTGTTGCTCTACTCCTCATTCATAGCAATAGCAGCTTGTGCACAGACGTAAACAAACAAGCAATATGGCGAAAGCAGCGAGTAATTTTGTCTGGACGGACAGTGAAAATCGACACGTACTGCGCATGTCTATATACCTAACATGTACTATGCACACGCATGACGTCACCGTTTTCAAAGATTCCCATTTTGGTTGTTTACATGGAAACGATAACGATGGCGTTTTCAAAAACGTGCACTTTGAAACCTGTTTTCAAAATTATGCGTTTTCAGTCCCCAAAATGCCACTGTCGTGTAAACGAACAGGCAAAACACATAAAAAGTGTCCCGTTTTTGGCTGAAAACATTAAAAGCCCCTAAAAGCCTCGTCTTCTTGCAAGTGTACCTCAGCTTAACATTTTTTTTTTTTTTTTTTGCTCACATTGGAGGCCTAGGAGAAGGTCTCTGAAGGTTTTTATTTACATGATCAAGTGACTAAACAAGAGACACTTGGAAGTAATCGAGCAAGGAACCATGCAGAACCTTCATTCCCCTGCTTGTTCTTGATTCCTTTAATAGCCACTGTATGTTTAAGGATGTAGTTTTGGTGAAAATATCTAAACCCTAGGTAGGCTGCATTGCTTTCGGTCATGTTTTTGTAGAGAGTATTGTTTCTTTTCTCTGCCACCCATGGTGACTGCAGTTTTGTTAAAGACTAAGAACACTCTCTCTTTAGAGGCTCTTCAACTCCTCTGACTTTAGAGTTGTCATATTTCCTACTGCACTGCTGTGAGTTGGTATGTATGTGTGGGCCTGACCTGTTAAGGGTGTCCCATCAATTCTAATTTTTCTAGAATTTCTCCTCTTTTAGTTTTGTTCTCCGTACCTGCTGCTCATAGACGTAGGGGCTGTCCCGCTGCTGCTGTCGCACTGGGAGACGGATTGAGTGGCATGAGTTATCAAGCATGATGGATGATACTCAGTGGGAAGGATGTGTTACTCCAGAGGCGTGAGAGAGAGAGATACTTTTCAGGTGTTGTAAGTGCCTTTGTATTACTTGCCTTCTGCTCTCGATTGCTTGAATGCTTGTTGAGATATTTCACAAAATAAAAGATAAGAGCTGATGGGTATCAGACAAGGTGCTTTGCAGACATAGTAATTTAAGCAAAGCCAGAAATAGCAATGCCAACTGGACTTACAGTTTCTGAAGTAAATTTGAGTGTTTCTTGTCTATGCAGATAACATCCAGCTTAATAAATTGCTTATATGCATTTAGCTCTTCAAAAGTCAGCCCATTGTTTCTAAACACACTTAAGTACACATTTAAAAAAAAAAAAAAAAACACTTTATAATAGTCATATTAAAAAAGTGCATTTTAAATAATCTTATAAGAATCTTGATATGCTTTAAAGATGTACTTTTATTTTGATTTGTGATCAATATACTAAATCACATGTAATATAGCCTACTTGATTATAATTTGAACTGTAGTGTTATATATTACATGAAGCCAAGTTACTAAATTAGAACACCATTATACAAATGTGCAATTGCAAATATATTTAAATACACAACTTACAAGTTTCAATAGAAATTACATTAAAGTATATATTAATTTAACCATAAATGTCAGTATATCTGGCTGTAAACTTCAACCATATTTGAAAGACAATAAAAGAAACTGAAATTACTAATTATTAAATTTTTATTAAAAATATTCCATAATAAGTATTCTTTTTTAAAACCACAGTGGCTACCCCAATAGCTACAACTTCCATGTCTAGAGAAGGGACAATTATATTATCTTTATCGTGAGTGGAAACATAATTTAAGATATTCTGGTCTTTAGATATGTCCAAAGATATACGAAAATGGTGTAACACAGAATATGGCAGAATAAGCCCCGCCTTATAATGGCAACTGGCTCCTGAATTTATGTCACTGCAGCAGCAATTAGAAGCGCTGGTTGCCATAGAAATAGTGAATATTCTGAAACGTGCATGAAATTGCACATGTGCATTGGCTGGTTCAGCCTGAACTAACTTTTTAATGCTGTTTGACCATAAGAAACTCCATTTATGGACTGTTCGTGTCAGATTTTGTTGCTGATTTAAAATGTTTTATTTACATGTGTGGCAAGCTGTTTTTGAGATTTGAGGATTTCTCCATTCAAGTAGCCAGGACTTGGAGTCGAATACCCAAAATAGCTGCCCGAGGCATTGCAAATATGATCACAGAGTGAACAGAGTTTACTTGAAAGGGACTTTGAAATGGCTCAGGTCCTTCTTTAAAGGGCACCTATTATGCAAAATCCACTTTTACATGGTGTTTTGACATAAATGTGTGTTGGCAGTGTGTGAACACAACCACCCTACAATGATAAAAATCCTCCCACTCCTCATTTTTTAATCCCCTTTAAACCAAGTCAGTCTCACTAGTCAAGCTGTTCTGATTCTCACCGCAGTGTGACATCACATTTCGGAGGGCCGGGCCACGGGGTTTGATTGACAGCTCTGCATTGCTATAGTTTCCGCCCTCAGCGGTTCTACGCTGTCTCTTATTTTCTCCGTGTCATGCAGCTGTAACATCAACAATGTCTCGTAAGCAATCCTGGTGCTCTGTTTTTGGATGTAAGACTGAACATAAGAGTCTTCATTTTCTCCCAGCATCTGCTGCTGAGGACGCAGTGGATTACTTGCATTTTTCAAGGTAATGCACCTCAAATCTACCTAAAAACGTGCATCACTCCAGACTCCTTTGTGAATGTCATATCGTTATAGTGCTTAGTGTTTCAACCGAATTTGTGAGCGTGCATAGTATTTTTTAACTGATCAGTGCCACGCTTGTGAGATTAATTTTATTTGGTGCGTAGTGTGAGATTCGTTCGGTAGTGCAGCTCGGCCTATTGATCTGCGGCAATGACAGGTCAGCGTGGGGCTCTGTAACATCGCGCTGTTTCATCCCACTTTCAGTGCATTTGGCTTCTCATGGCTAAACACCGGTTCTCTCGCACTCAGTTATGTTGCTTTTTTTCCGAATGTTTATTGCTGTAGATATGCAATGCAGAGAGACGTATACGCGACGCCCACTTCTGGAGACGGGGTGGGAATATGCAGCTCATTTGCATTTAAAGCGATACACTCCAAATCAGCTCTTTTTTAGACACACCTCAAACATGTCATTTTCCAGCTGTTATAATAAATGATCTATGGGGTATTTTGGGCTGTAACTTCACAGACACATTCTGGGAACACCCAAGGCCAATATTACATCTTGTAAAAAGGGGCATAATAGGTGCCCTTTAATGTATTTCCTTTGTATTTTTTTTCTCTGTTCTATCATTATTTTATATCTAATTGCTTAGAAAAATGATAGCACACTTCCCCCTATTATTCTTGTCCATAGCACTGAATTATATACTACAGCTGATTACTGTTTGTTAAAGGTTTAGAAGTTTGTTCAAATCACACACCCCAAGTATGAGTGACACTTTAGTTAGCTTTCCACACTAAGTAATTGGTCAAATAATAGTCTTTAGCACACTTTCAAAAGTGTAAAATAGATTGTCAATGTTTCATAATGGCTTGAACTCAATCAAGATTCCAAAACAATCTAGCTGAACCACTGCTGAGCAAAAATTTATACTGTTTGCAGGTAATAATTTAATAATGCTTTTATCTAAAGCGTCTTACAACACATTCATTATTTTGATGCCAAACTAATTACAAATGTTATAATCTAAACTACATTGTCATAATATGTCAGGAAAAGGTAAGAATGCTTCAACTACTTTTAATGGGTCAATGGGTCAATGTGTCTATATCTATAACTATTTTCAGAGACAATTACATATTTACACTACAAGCTTCTTGACAAAGGTTTACTACATTTAATCTTATATATAATATATAAATTTAAGGGCAAACAGGCAGTTGTAATTAGACTGAATACATAATTTTCATGTATTACGTTAAAAAAAGTGTTCAAAAGTAGTATTAATATCATAATAGCAAGCAATTAGTATACCATAATAATACATCAGATGGTTTTACAATGATCCTTAAACATGGTATTTATATGCTACTTCAATGAGGTCCAAAGAATACCTATAATCATGCCTATACCATCCGTACCACAATATATTCTGTCTATATTTCTGTGATCATGCCGTTGTGCTCAGTAGTTTTTGTTGGCTGTTTAGACTCTGTGAACTCCAGTGCCAGACTGATAAATGATTCACTCATTTGAGTTGGTTCTATTCAATGAATTGATCAAACTAAACATTTAGCAAAATGATCTAAATCAATTTCAGTTTCAATTTCAATTCTGTCTGAATCATATTCATGCACACACTTAAACATTTGGAACAGTAAAAGTATAATGTGATATGAACACTAAGTCCAATGATGCTGGATGAATTGGAATATTTACCAACAGTCCATTGAAAACCAACCTGATGCGTGTCCTTTTGTTTGCCAGTAAAATAACTTTAAGATCACCACCTGCAGATTGTGAATGACTCAGGTTATGAGTCATTTTCCAAACAAAATAATCAAAACATGAAACAGCACAAAGGTGTAATTAGTACCAAAATCTATTAAATGTTTTGGGGACATGTAACATTGTATCAAAATATTTAAGATCCTCAGAGTTTATAGTGTAAATGCTATATGGTACATGAATATGATCATATATCATCAATATATCATAGGTAATCATTAGTACAGTGTTTGTATGATTCATTGAATAGAACCAACTCAAATGAGTGAATCATTTATCAGTCTGGTATTGGAGTTCACAGAGTTTAAACAGCCAACAAAAAATACTGAGCACAACAGCATGATCACAGAAATACAGACAGAATATATAGTGGTATGGATGGTATAGGCATGATTTCCCTCAGGAACTGTGCCACATACAAGCACATAGAGAACAGCAATTTAACTAATTTCCATGAATGAAAAAGAGCTGTCACTCCAAAAAAAAAAAAAAAACTTCTTGTGTGTTTTTCCTTGTATTTTTTTTCATTGTCAGTCTAGAGTTATTTAAAAAAAAAAAAAAAATTACTAGAGCTGAACAGAAAGTCTGTTTATTTCCGCATCAACTGCTCACACTGATGCGAATGTACAAAATAAGTATTTTTTTCCTAAAATAAAATATAAATAAATAAGACAAGGATTTGTATCTGTTTTTAGAAGTGGCTCAGACAGCTGGAGGGTTGACAGCAGACATAGCTGACAGCTGTTGTCAGGAGATGCACATTAATTAGTCAATTGATGCATCATGTATCAACAAGGAAACGTCAAGGATGACTCCTTGGTTTAGTACTAATGTTTTCATTAGTACTAATGTCTGCCTTTGTAGAACTTATTTTAAATATACTAAACTTGCCTGATGTACGTCAGTGGATAAATATCAGGAGTGGGGCCATGCAAAACAATAGAGCTTGATTCTGATAGCTGTGTGCTAGAGAGACCACTGCAAATTTGAAATGCTTCCTCTGTATTTGATACATGCCAGGGCTCTGTACTTAAAAAAAAAAAAAAAAAAAAGAAAAAAAAAAAAGAAAAATTAGCACTGTGTCACAGAATCATTCATTTAGTCATTTTGTTAAAAATGGCTAAAGCATTCAAGAACAAATGACTTACTGAATTCAGAGCCACGTATTAGAATAGTACTCTTACTATTTTTGCAAATAGTAAGGTATGGTAAAATAGTATGCTATGAGGTCTTTATGACTGAGTCATAGAATCATTGATTTACCCATTCAAAAAAGCAGATTCATTCATCAACAAAACACAGCTGGGTTTTCTCAGAGATGCGCAGCAGCTCAGCTGTGACTTTGTTTAGAATTGTTTTCATTGGTATACTGCAGATTGTAGTTGTAGATTTGCAGTTTTAATCCCAATTTGACTGTACAACTATTCATGAGTTTTGGGTCACTCTCACCAGTGTCTCCAAATATTCTGCAAATGAAATGGACACACAGTAGAGCCCTGCATACATAAAGTGATGGGGAAAAATCATCTATCAAAAAAAAAAAAAAAAAACTAGTCCCATGTCTCCTCCATCTTCACCATAAATTATGTTTATGTACATAGTCCAGCACAGACACGTCCTGTGTTAGTAGCCCTCAAGACTGCATAATTTAGCTTAGAAGGGTTAAACCCTGTGCCATATTCCTGTTCAATAACTATAACTCCTCCTTCATTTTATTCATTTACAAAATGAATCCCCTCTCTAATGCCCTTGACCTCATATAGTACAATGGCCCAGACACCATTTAGACATTAAACTCCACTTTAACCGCCCTCAAGAGATCTGCATTGTTCACCACATTGTGTTCTTGCCGTCTAATCAGAGATGCTGTCCTACTGCACCAGCAAGGACTTATTTGATGAGAAACAAATCCTGGTGATTAACAATGATTAACATCAGCATGAGAGGGATAAAACTGTGGGAAGTGTCCTGTCTTAAAAGTCTTTTAATCTTGGTTTCTGGTTTTACAAGATGCACTGTGTTGTCATTTACACTGAGAGACGTCCCCTCATTCCCGGGTCGAATGCTAATGAGGCTTGTTCCAGGTAACGCTACCTCAGAGAGTTTTAATGTCCCAGTGCTGTTAAATTAGCATACATACAGTACTCAGATGTGAATACAAAACAGGTGAACAGTTCCACTGTTGAAAGTTTTTGAGGCGACTGTTGTTGTGAAAGTTGATTCAATTAGTAAATTGACATTTCATGCTAGTTTTGTCTGTGTGATTCTCCTTGGGCATTTGTATGCCAGTCACCTTGGCGTAAATGTGGGATGGATGTTGGACTGGCAAATGGGATCATTTGTCTTGTGGAGAGAATATGCCATGTATATTGCCATTGGATATGCTGCTGATAAAAGACATTGTTGTACTGTCTGCTATCAGTCACCTGCCTGACATGTCTAATCTTGCCACCCGAAAAGTTGGACACTGCGACAAAATGAGCATAAAGGTGTCCAATTTTTTTTTTTTTTTTTTTTAACTTACGACTAAATTTAAAACCACTTGACAAAAGTCAGGCACTCTGAACAAGCAAGGGGCATTCACTAATTTTGTACTTTTGTCTGCCATCATCATATTCTTGACAAGAGCAAAACTTTTTTCCTCAACCCAAAACAACAAACTTTAAGTGTTCAATAAAAAGCGATAAGGCAGATCTCTAGCAGCTGGCTTATGTATAAAGAAGATGCTGTCGGGTGAAAAGCCAAACTTCAAACTCTGAGTGCTGACAAAGGTAAACTCAAGCCTCTTTTTGAAATCCTAAATAGCTGAGCATCAGTTCAGTGTGGAAGTATGAGGGGATTAAAATAAATAACTCTGTCTTCTTGTTTGTGGAGCGTGGGATCGAGCTATAAAATCCTCACGGCCCAACAGCTGACTGCATAATTAACCTCAGCTAAACACCCAAGGCTTTTCGGAGCAAATTATTATTGCTTTTTAATAAATTATATGGATGGATTTCATGGGGGTTTATGGTTTAATTGGGACTATCAATTTTGAGTACCACCTGATCACAGGTTAGACAGCAAAGTATGCAGCTTTTTGGAGTACTTACTGCCTCTCTACATCTTTGGATTTTTTTCCATCCATATCCATCATGGTGATATGGTAGTTTATTGAATTTTTGTTGTTTAGATGAACAGAATGAAAAAGCTCAGTTGTTCTAATGCCATTGTCCAGCATTATTTACAGTGGGGCACTAATGTTTTGAGCACCAACTCTCTCGGCCACCGTCTGCCCCACCATTCCCTAACATCCATCACTGACAGCCGCTCCCTCCCCAGGAGCAAACGAGCAAGGCCAGGGATAATTAACCGTGTCCGATATTGTTTTTCCAGCTGAATTTTAAATACAGAGAAAACACTTTCCATGTTCTGATTAAAAAAAAAAAAAAAAAAAAGAATAGGCTCCTGCCACATTAGAGCCTTTTGGGATAATAATGGCTTCCGTTCAGACATTGATTGCATCAATCGTAAAGGCATCATCCAGAAAAGGTTAGTGGAGTGTGTTCCTGTGGGACAGTATGATCATAATGAAGGGAATCAGTATCTCTAAGGAAAGTATTTACCTGCTTAAGGCAAAAAATAAAATAAAATAAAATAATATAAATAAATAAAAAATCGGTGTTGGTCTCTGAACATTTTGTTACTTCAAAGAGTTCAAAGAGACAGCAGCGTTATCATTTCAGACAGTTGGTACAAGGAAAATAGCAAATTTGACAAGGTAAATTACAGGAATAATTCATAAAGTAATGAAAATTCTGTCATCATCATTTACTCACCCTCATGTCGTATTTAAACTCCTGACACGGGTGTCTAATATTGCTCCTGATGGCCCACTCTCCATTCTCTTCTGTTGAACATAAAAACAGAAATGTTGAAGAGCGTACTGGCCACACTTGCATATAATAATCAGGCTGTAAAGTTCCAATAGTAGTCAGTAGGACTAGTGTGCTATTTTCCAAATCGAAAAGTACCTGGATTTGTAAATGCCAGTGAGCTAAAGCAACTGACACTGGTAAGACATATAACAATGACAACATGATGAATGTAGTATGACCAGATTACATTCATACTACACACATTCAGACTTCATAGACCATAGTTTTTATTTATCCTCATTCACTTTCATTATGCACAGAAGGGTGGCCCAACATTATTCAAAATCCCCAGGATTTTGACACTTAAGCCACACTTAAGTTGTTTAAATGTCATTCAAATGAGTATCGTAGATTTTTTTTTCTAACAACCTTGACAAGCTGATCTTGGTGAGCCATGGCCCAGAGAAGCCAAATTGGATTTCAGTTACTCAGTTAACTACTACTGCTGGAAGGGAAGGTTACCTAGTCCCAGAATAATAAGCAAACTTGAAACACAAGATAAACAGATGATGTCTTCAACGAGAAGCAGTTGCTGGTAGAACTTTCACGCTCCTCTGAGACCAGTGCTGTAGTTTCATCTTCAACAACTTCCATTAGGGGAAGCTGATTAGAAATAAAGTAGAACTAGAGTGGGTGTTTGAAGTTGGGTGTTTTTTGCTGAGCAAGCAGACAAACTGCCATGCTAGAAAGAGCAGTGTCAGGCAAGGTGGTGATGATTTACAGTGATGTCACCTCTACACAGGGTGGACGTCAATGAAGGCCGCGTCACTCTGGACCAGCAGGTTCTATGGCTCCCTCACATGGAGATTTGTCTCTTTTAAAATGAATGGGAAGTTTCTCACTTGCTCCAGTTCAGACAGTTATTATTCATAAATTCCCTATTCATTGAATATAATGTTAGCTGCTTAGCCACTTCTGTTTGATGAAGCAATGGAAGTTAAAACAATGGTTAGCCCAAGTTCTGTCATCATTTCATCCCCTTTATTTCATTCCATACGAATATATCTATGTACAGGCTGTTCATTTCCTTAGAATTAATGTGTAAGCTTTGGCACACATTCCCACTGATCTTTTTCTCTGAACTGTCTGCGCCTTTAAGTGTTTTTTCAGCCACCATTAAAAGGAAAAGAAGCACAAATGTGGATGCTTGATGCGCAAGAAACAGTGGCTGTGTCTGAAAACCGGAAAATGGAAAATTATTGGAATGGACATATTTCAAGGTGGGAAGGCATCAAGACATAGTCGAATACAAAATTAGATTCCTGCCTCTTGAGAAACAGTACCTTCATCTGGTTGATTTTTGAAAACAGCATAGATTTCTTCCTTTCTGCCTTTGATATCCCACAATCCTGTGCGTTCCATTCTGTGATGGTTGACCTAAAGAAATAAAAATGCCGTCTGAAAGTTGTTTGATTTTCAGTTTGTGTGTAAATGTATATTTCATACCAATCTTTTGCACCTTTATGTTATTTCTAGCGAGAAATCAGTATTATAGTAATTAAATATTCATTTAGTTGTCACCAAAGCTTGTTCTATTTTGTTGTAGATCATTAAACTTTTACGCTGCCTCAGAAGCGTGTCCGAAATGAGTTTCATGAGGTGCCTTCATGTGCAAACGCTGCCTGAACAAGAGAGGCTGCCTAGGTTTTCAGATGCAGCCAGTGAGGTCTGTTCTAGTGTGTTACAGACACATTTGAGCTTCCGTATTCAGTGTATTTGATGCACACTTTGGTAACAATCTCTTTCTTTCATTCATTTATTGTTTATTTCGATCAGAGATGGTTGGAAATTTAAAAGCTGCACCACTTTAGGGACAAAGGTTACCTTCATCCTTTGTGTTCTGTATCCTGAACAGCAAATTTGTCATCCTGAGGGGAACCGCCTGCCAGTCAACCTCAGCATTTGCTGTTCACTTACAGTAGAAAGAGTCCTGATAGAAAGTCCAATAATTTTTGAGTAGACTTCAACTGTACAATCCAGGCGATTTCTATTTTGAAGACTGATAGAATTAAACCAGCAGACAGTGGAGAATGTAATGACACTTTCGGTGTAAGAGTAGTAGAACATATGAGAGTCTTTTTAATAACCCCAAAGGAGTTGAGCTTCCTTAAAAGGTACTGCCGCTGCTGGCATTTCCTGTATCAAGTAAATTTCAGAAAACTGTCAAAAACTGTACCCGGGTACTTGTATTCCACAACAATCTCAATAAGTCATTAATGACAGTGGCTGCCAAAGCCATCTACTTCTGCTTATTAGAAAAGGTTACTACCATCTACTTAGTCATGCTCACATTTAGGTCCAAACAGGAGTTTTCACACCACTCAACAAATTCCTGAAGAGCTGGGCCGTGCTTCTGTGAAGGGCCTGAAAGCAGTAAGAGACTGTAAGAGCAAATAAACATTTTATTCATGTACATATTTTCATTCTCTCTTGTTAAATAAATAAGCAATCAGAATCGGCCATGAACAATCAAGATAGGTGCATCCATAAATTTAACAATGTTTGAAATAAAGAAATTAATACATAAATATTAGTATTGTAATTTTACAATGTAATAAAATTAGAAAAAAGCCCACAACATATAAAAATAAGTTATTCAACTCTTTGTGGTGGTTCCATGAGAAGCTCACTGACCAGCCATTGGGTTCTCTAGGGGAAAAGTAAGTGAAGGTAGGATGGGTGACTGGTAGCTGGTGTTCATCAGTGTAGCATCAGTACCTAGTTGCATGGTCCATTACACAGTCCAGGTGCATATGTTTAGGTTGTTGTGAGCCCTTGCACACAGTATGTTACAAATCATTTTGCCTGATAACTGAGCCAAAGTTAACATACAACATGACTGTATTTGCTTTATATGTGAGCCAGAGGAGGAGATTGGAGCTTTTTATTGTCTGTGCCATAACTTCAGATAAAATGTAAAGGTCACACTTTATTTTACGGTCCAATTGTCGCTATTAACACACCATTAACTATGACTTTTGCTTCAATAAAGTCCTAATTTGCTGCTTATTAATAGCTAGTAAGGTAGTTGTTAAATTTAGGCTTTGGGTAGGATTAGGGATGTAGAATATGGTCATGCAGAATATGTGCTTAATAAGTGCTAATAAATAGCCAATATGTTAATAATAAGCATGCTAATAAGCAGTCCCTATTCTAAAGTGGTGCCAAAATAATCTAAAACTACAATGGTGTTTGTGTTAGAGTATTTCTTTTTCTGCATGCTATAGAGCAATTTGGAGTAGACGTCACTGGCAGCTGCGCATGCACAGTGCTGGCAGAACACCACTGGTAACAAGGAGGGAAACTGGTGAAATCCATGAAAAGAGAAAAAAAACTGTGCCTTTGGATGTCAAAATCAGAATGCAAATCATTGTTATATAATACTGTCGTCAAAGATGCCATTTAAAGCTAAATACCTGTAACGGGGCGAATGAGATGCGAGACGTGCGGATCCATTTGCGAAGCTTTATTATAAAACATGGTCATACACAGGCAGGGTCAGAGAACAGCAAACAGGTATGGCAGGCAGGGGCGTCGTAGTTGGGTGAAAAGTGGGACTAAATTACCAGGGCCCCAAGTGGGGGGAGGGCCCCTGAGGAGTGAAATTTTATTTTCCTTTAAATATAATTTTAAGATCACAATAAATGTTGTTAACTAATGTAAATGCTAATATTTTGGGTAAATGCATCAGTTGATTGATGTATTAAATGGTGTCCAAGTACATATAGTGTCTGAGGACAGGCACCCTCTCCCTTGCACGA
>JAFVLL020018454.1:0-17140 GCA_021397915.2 Tor tambroides | reverse complement strand
GCAGAACAAAGAAATTCATACAGGTTTGGAACTACTTGAGGGTGAGTAAATGATGACAGAATTTTCATTTTTGGGTGAACTATCCCTTTAAGACTTAATAATTCAAAAAACGTTCTTTTTCAGACTCACAAAGCTGAGTTTCTCCTCACTCAGTTGTACGCAATATTAAAAGCATCCTCACCTTCTCAATCAGTGAGAAAACAGCAATAAAAAGGACGTGACTTGACTCAAGCATTACTGCTGGAGTGAGGTCAGCTGACCTCTGCTGTTGGCATTAAATTATTGCAGTTGTGTTTGTATCACCAGCAGAGGGCGCTGCAAAACTATACAAACAGCCGCAATAAGACCACTGGTCATTCAGAGACTGATTGTTTTTGTCTTTTCAGAATCGTAATTTATTTTGACGTTAACGTTCATAGTCTAATCACCATCTTGATTATTGACATTTGCATCCATTTACTGCACCTATAAAGGAAACACCGGGGTTAGTCACGGAAGGAAGGTCGGTTTCATAAATATTCATTACTATTACTGTTTAATGTTTGCTAAAAAGCCTGTAAAATGATATCCAGTGGCAGCTTTCCCCACTACAGGCCAATATGTGTTAGCCTAAATTAACTGTATCTTGTTGTCCTGGCCAAAAACAGGGGAAATGTTGATTAGTCAAGACTTTAAAGTGTATGCCTGTAGAAACTGACTTTCAGAAATAAACCCACTGTAATGTTCACTGTAATTACAAAGTGTGACAACTAGCACAACACTTCAAATTAAAGCAAAACAACAGATTTTAAAAAAAAAAAAAAAAGTGGAACTATCTTTTTTTATTTAATAATCTTCTGTATCATATTTATGTGTATTTTAACAGAACTTAGCATTAAAAAAAAAATCTATTGTGGACACCATGTTCTGTTCAGCTCTGGAAAGTGTATTTTGAAATAACTAGGATAAAACAATGGCCTCTTAGCAAAAACAGCATGTTTAGAGGAGGCATATTGTATAATTTCTTCTTATAATAAAAACCTGAGGCCCATTTTTCATTGTTGCTATATTTCCGGATTGCTGAACATGACCACTCTCTAATTTAACACATGCTGAGCAGGAAAATATGCATGCTCTGCAAGAAATAACAGCATTTACAGGACATGCACAAGCTCTAAATGTGATCTGGTGAAGTACGATATGTTCTTCATATTTTAATGCATGTTTTATCCATTATATTATTATAAATATTATAGAAAGATGTACATACTAGGTTTAAATCTATAATTATTTTGGCTCAAAAACAACATTCAGTTGTATACTGCTTCACTGAAAACATCTGCTTCCAATATGTGAGATCAAATGCAGATAACACATTGATATCACATTACACATCCCTAATATATAGGTTATATAAAAATAATATGAAATCGTACACAGTATAATAAACCATAAAACGAGCCATTCTTCATTTTCCATGCCATGTGGTGTCCCTCTACTTTGCAAAAGTTGAAACTTTAATATAGTTTTACTGTGTATACTATATACTGTGTACATTTCAATATGTAATTGTAATGTAACATTTTAACCCAAATAAAGTAGCTATTTTGTGAATACAGATTTAATGTAGCGTGTAAAATTTAATAAATTGTTTAAAAAATGTATTATAAGAAAAAAATGTCCCCCAACTTTATTGATACAGATTTCAACACTTTAAATGTTCATCACAAGTCTAGTTTAAAATACTTTAAATTATGAAAATGGCATTTAAATTAACACAGCACGAGGGCAGCATGTGATGTTACATTATCTAATATAACGGTCAGTAAAAGTATATAAATTTTCAGCTGAGATCTGTGCTCAGTTGCAATAGATCCTTTAAGAAATCACTTGTAAGGGTATTATGACCTTCGTTCTTTTTTTGAAACACAAACAAAGAATATTTTTGTTCCTTAAAATAAAAGTCAGTGGGGCCCAAAACAACATAATATTGTACCAAATTGACTTCCACTGTATGGACTTTTTTTTCTTAAATATCTTCTCTTGTGTTCCACAAAGAAAGTCATACAGGGTTAGAATGACATTCTGGAATATCTGTTAACATGATTGATTTATTGACTTTATTGTCTTGGAGTCTGGTCAACTAGGCAGCTTTTGCTAATTGATTTTGTTAATTTGTTTGCTGAACTGGCAATACCATCCAAGAAGAACCAGAACACATCTGTTGTAAAACTTGGTATGAGGTTGCAATTAGTGTCTATTTTACTTGTGGTTCACTGGTGGGTCTTGCTTGGTTATCTCATGTTCAAGCTGTTCAAAGTTGAACTCGCTTGTTCTAGCTTCTCTATGAGTACTTCCCAGGAAGTACCGCAAAGGTTTATACAATCCAGTTGAACTGCACAATAGTGTCACATACTCTGTAAGACATAATCAAGGAAGGCTGCAGATGCACCATGTAATCCAAATGGCATCACTGTAGAATGAAATAAACCTTGTGGAGCAAAGACAATACTGGTTTGCAGACTTAGGGGCCGATCACACCTGACGCGTTTTTTGCAGTGAGAGGCGCCTATTTTCAATTGGTTTCCTATGGCAGCGAGCGTTCTGCGCGCTGTTTATGCGCCTGCTGCGCGTGCTTTATCAGTCACAAGCTTCTGTTTTGAAGTTGAAAAAGCACTCGAGCGGGAAAAGCCGCCGACGTCATCGCTGCTTTTTTCCCACTGTCCACCGGGAATGAATTGAGAGGCGGGTCTTCGTTGTGGTAAGGCCGTGAAGTTTACAGTCTTTCCTCTTTCTAAGGGTCTCCAAAATCTGGTCACATGGATCTCCTTCTGAGTGCTTTATACAACTCTCTACCCTCATCAAAGCAAGAGCAAGCGTCTCCTGCTTGTCCATTTTTTTACTTTATTATGTGACAGTTTGTGCAAACCAAGTTTGAGCGCCGCGATTAGACTGACAGGACAACAGACTCGGTGGTTGCTTAGCAACATAAAAAACGCAGCGCACTGCTATTCTGTGATCGGGGAAAAATAGCACTGATAAAGGCAGTGCTGTGCGCCTCGCGTTTTCGAACCTGAAAAACGCGTCAGGTGTGATCGGCCCCTTATACTGCAGTAATAATACAATATCAACACATGGTTTATAGCCCAAATGTATTATTTATTTGTAAAAGGGCATTCACTGCATTGTCTGTTAAAATGATGATAAAAGACTGTGGTAATGCAATAAAAAACCCAGTATACTGCATAATTCTGAGTCACCTTACAATTAACAGATTACAGATGTTTCAAAAAGTCCCAGTGTGATGTATCATATTTGTTGATATTTCAATTAAATTAATGGCTTTCAGTTGAATAAAAACAATCAAGTCGGAACCACTGGGCAACAATCCAACACATTGTGTAATAGCGCTTCAGGCGACCCGAGTTCGAGTCTGTTTGTTGTCCTTTCCTGATCCTGTTCCCTCTGCTCCTCTCTTATCACTTCCTGTCACTGCTTCTACTTTTCTGTCATAATAATATAATAAATGGAAAAAATATAATAATAATAAATATATAAAAAAAAAAAATATATATATATATATATATATATATATAAGATTATTAAACTATATTTATCTTTAACAAACATCAAAATGTCTGCACTCTAAATAAGTGTCCTTTTTATTCAATTCATATAAGGGGAAGTAAAATATCATAGACATTTTGGCTGAAAGCCTTCTTTAGAGTGCAACCTTTTTTTTCGTTTTATAAAAAAAAATTGGTCTAGACGCCTACATTAGCTAGGAGAGTGTGATGATTGATTTAAAAATATAACAAAAAAAATTCTAATTAATTGCATGATTTGCTGATTAATTAATCAAATCGTACTTAATCATGTATATAAATTGTGGAGAACAGAACCAAATGAAGATAAATTATGACATTACTTTAAAAGTTTATAATGTCTGTTTTATTTGCATATCTATGAACAAAAGCATGTAACTAACTTTATGTAAGTCCATCTCTATCAGCTAGAGAGCATTCATAGAGGATGCATTATGCCATATATTAGACATTTTTTTTATTGTTGGTCTGTGTACAGATTGATGTGTTTGTCATCATTTATGTTTTGGTGTGTTTCAGCATCTTGTGTCAAAGTAAACTTGTTTCTAAGGTGCCGTGCCAAGTTAACAACAAGTGGCCATCCAGAGAGGACATTTTATTAGGGATCATTATTCATTTCTATATACTTTTTAGCATTTCAAATATTAGCATTTCTAATATTACATTTCTAATATTTATTCATTAGTTTTGTGCTTGTGTGGGATACAACTTTACATAACTACTTCAGACTGACTGTACGTGGGGATTTTCAGTGGAAATATCTTTTTTTGATTGATTAGTTTCACCTCTCACATTGCTGCTTGTAGTCTGTTGGTATATTTCCCAAATTCAGCACTGTAATGCCTCTTATGATGTCACCATATTTGTATCTCTGAAGTTGTTGTTTATTTCCTTTTTAAAGCCATTCCAGCAGCTAAGGATATTCATGGCGAGATAGCACGTGAATGCAGCATAAGAAACGATGGCGGGGAAGAAAGCATCGCATTCTGGGGAAAACACAACTAGCTGCCAGCAGTCTCTGTTCCTTGCCCTCTTCCAGAAACGGCGAGAAGAACGCGACGGCAGGTATAGGCAAATAAATTCCATCACATTTCTATGGTGCTGAAAAAGCGTGGAATACAGCCATACAAAATCATTATGCATTAGACGTAAATCAACTAAAACAGCGGCCAGTAACACACCTGCTCTTTCTGAGTCCATCATTTGTGCTGTCCAGTGGGGTATGTGAATAATGGCAGTAAAAAAAATTAACCACAATTCTTAACGAGTAATAAGAATAATGGAAATTGCATGTAAACGGGAGTAAGAGCTTTGCTCTTGACATGTAAACATCAAAATGCCATTAAGTCCTTACTCTGATTATTGGAAATAATCACATTATTCGTGCGCATGTAAACGTAGTCAGTGTCAGTTGCCAGTTGGCGGGTAAAACCTTTACGAAATATAACAATGCAATGTAACAGCCAGTTTTTAAAGAGATTTGCTGTTGTTGTCGTAAGTGAATAAAATAATCTTTTCTGAAGACGAGCTCATCGTGATTGGTTTGCTGTTCTGTCATACGCGTCAAGAGCAAATCAAATAAAAGGATACAAATGGGCTGATAAGGTCAGAGCAGTGATTGGCTAGCTTGATAGTAGGCACGGTTCTAATAACTTTTACCTTAGAAAATATTGCTGCTTTATTTAACGTTTCCTCTCTTTATTCAACGTAAACCGAGAATGTAGCGACACATACCTGGGGTTACGCCGCCAAAATGGAAACATGATGAACAAACATCAGAAAGTCATGACGGTTCTCGGTGTTTTAGGGAGAGATGGCGTTTCACTGACGATGGATCAAAGAGAGACTGGCTTGTATTTGATACCGCAACTAACACGATGGCCTGCTCCGTTTGCAAAAAACATGCAAAGGACAAGAATCTAAACAATTTGTTTGGTTCAGGGACGAAAAAAATGAAACTCAAAAACGTTGCACAGGCCACATCTTTACCTGCCTTATCAACTCTGACAGTCAAGGCTCTGACCACACTTCAGGAGCAGACAGCCACCAAGATGAAGAATATGTTTCGCACAGTGCATGCCCTTTACGAAGAAGGGGAGGCCTCTGTCTGACTTTGTCTGGATATGCGAGTGAGTATTCTTTATTAAATAGATCTATCTACTTAGTTTAATCAATGCACACAATATATGCTCATATACTCATTCTTTATTTTTTCCTTTCACATTTTAGAATGATGGAAATTAATATTTTGGCTGCAGCCACAGTTGTATTTTTTCTTTAAATTAATTTAAAGCACAGAAGCAGAAGCCTTTAGAAAAAAAATTACTTGACTGAAATGTTAAATTGAGAGCTTTACAAGGTTTGTTAACGTTAGTTAACTAGACTAGTTAACATGAACTAACTATGGACAATACTACTTATACAGCATTTATAAATCATCTAAGTCAGCGGTTCCCAATTGTATGTTTATTAACTAACATTAATAAAAATTAGTACATGTAAAAATAAGTTTGCCAGTTCATGTCAGCTAATGCATAATCAGTGTTAACAAAAGAGACCTTATTGTTTTGTTTTTTTTAATTCCAGATTGGATGAACAAAAAGGAATCGCTGTGGGGAATACGTACAGAAATGCAACAGAAGCTAAAGTGTTCCTTCATTACATCTCTGAGACTGAGAGAAGAAAAATAAAAGAGAGGTTGAACGCTGCAAAATTCATTGCACTTATGACTGATGGTTCAACAGACAGCACTGCAAGTGAGGAGGAGATGGTCTATGTTAGAACCTTTGTGGCAGGCAGTGTGGAGTCGAAGTTTATAGGAATAAAGGCGGTGGAGAAGGCAGATGCAGAAAACATTACAGATGCTGTCAAGGAGGTCATGGGGACACTTAGTGAAGACTGGGAGAAGAAACAGGTGGCGATAACCACAGATGGTGCGGCTGTAATGACTGGATCAAAAAACGGCTTTGTCTGTCGTCTAAAAAAAAGAGAAAACATACGTTGTGGGAGTCCACTGTATGGCACATCGACTAGAGCTCAGTTTCAAAGATGCAATAAAAGGCGTTAGTCTTTTCCAGAGAGCTGAGGAACTTCTGATAGGTCTATACACTTTTAATCACGTCAGTCCCCAAATCTGTGCAAAACTCATCAACAGCTTCAACGAGCTGGCACTGACTCCCCTCATACCCACCAGAATAGGTGGCACAAGATGGTTGGCCCACCTCCTACATGCCTTAGACCACTTTTTTAGAGGATACCCTGCTATAATCCAACACCTACAGCAGGTGGGCCCCTCAAATAAAATGCTGATTTTCTTAAGTTAAGCTACACACTGAAACATTTTATGGTTGAATGGAAAATAGGAAAATAATGTGTCAATAATGTAAAATGACAAGATTAAACACTCAATTTTCAGTTAAAGGCATTTCATTATTGAATTCAGTGATGTCATCATCCAGCTCAGTTCAGTTTAAATAGTATCTGTGCAATCATGTAGAAGATATCGCAGGAAATGAAGTGTCCCCAACGAAGCATGGTTTCACCATGTTTGCAGTTGATTTACAGTGTTACTAGTCATCTGCTATCAATATCAGTCCATTCACTATGATGTATATGAAAATTGATTCCTTGTTATTGAAAAGAAGCTTGTAATGCATTCAGTTCCAATGTATTTACTTATTTTATTTTGGATGCATTATTCTTTTTTCCTTTGTATTTGCAGGTTGTGTATTTCAATGCAGCAAATAACAACCGGGTCTCGACATGATACCAATTCTTCTCAGAGGCAATCCAGAAATTTGGCATACTGTCAAGGCAAGTACATTAAAGAAAAAGCATTTGATTTCTTTCTTTTCTGGACATGTATAGCTTTTTTTTCTTTAAATCAGGGTCAAGGGAGACCAAGGACTGGAGGATGTACAGATTGCCAGGTTCATGTTTTCTTCAGGAGGCATTTACCAACATAGTTTCATATCTGGTAAAAGTGTCCATAATCAAAGGTAATGTGATATGAGGTATGGTGACCCATTTTTAGTTACTCTTTCACCACACTGCTGTTTATGTATTAAGCTAAGTGGATTTTTACTGATGTATTTAACTGCTAAATCTTCAGGACATCAAAGAGCCATATCTAGACTGGGACATAGCAGTGATTTTTTTAACCACATATTTGTAGAAAAAACTGACAAAGCAAACACAGTTCTTTGACAGGAAAATTAGGACCAGTTGAATTCAGCAGGTGTTTGAGTGCCCCCAACCCATCCGAACACAAAGGGGATTAAAATTCTTGAACAACAGCTCTGAAATCTAGCTTCTCTATTCTTTTTGTATTCTATCTGTTTTCCTTTTATTACTACATTTATATAAAATATATATATTTATATATTTTATGTAACATGTTGAACTCTAAACCTGCTAGAAAATCAAAGCCATAAATCTAAACAAGTTATGTTCCAAATTTGAGGTTGATATCTCAAAAAATGAGCTTTCAGTCAAATTTTGTTTGGGTGCAGTACCAAGGCGCTGAGAGGAACTATTTTTTGTACCCAGTGCAAAATAAATTTATTAAATGAAATGTGGGTGGAATATTAAAATTCCAATAAAAATACACACCTGAGCCAAAATTTATGCAGTTAGCATTAACACAGGCAAAATTACCAAAAAAACAAAACAAAACAAAAAAACCTAAACTAAAATGGGCAAAAATGTCCATAAAGTTGCACAAGGGTTAAAGTGCATAATGTGCAAATCAGATTACAATCCCATACAAAATATATATATAAATGTTTTGTCAGGGCATAACTCCAGAACCAGTGGATGAGCTTGTGGTGCACAAGCCAAAAGCCTCTGGTAGGAGCAGTGTTTTTGTTAGGGTTGGAGCTGAACTCTGCAGGACTGGAACTCTGTACAAAGCATATGGAGGTAATATCCAAATACTAATAAAACATCTTCACATTAAGTAACAATTAAAACACTAAGCCAGAACATTTTTTTAGGACCTTTACCTGACAATGATGTCATTGCTGGAGCGGCATCCCTCATTTCCCTTCGTCCACAACCACTGATAGCGAAGATAGTCGATGGAATGTCTGCTCTAACCATGGTGTCTTCTAAATTTGGAGAGGTCCCAAAAGGATCACTGCTGTCATACCAATGTCCAGCTGTGCTGTCAAAGGATGTACTGACAAATCCAAATGCTCCACAATTCCCCCCCTTACCTGTCCCACAATACAAGCTTCCACCATATCACTTCGTCCCTGGCAGCTGGGCTGAACTCCTGCATATGCAGAGTCTGGATCAATCAAAAAGCCCACTCTGGGTTAGTATGCGCCGCCCTCGACTTACAGCAAGCAAGTTCTATGAAGCAGCTCATGTAAGGTCCGAATCCACTGCAATGACATTGGCTGGCCGAATCATTAAAGGTGCCCCCCAGACCAAAGCAATGCGTAGAGGATTGGAACTTGAGCCAGATGTTCTTCACCGCTATGCTGAGACCTTTGACGTTAACGTTCTTCCATCTGGTCTCATCATCCACCCCGATGCTCCACACCTTGGTGCAAGTCCAGACGGCAAAGTGGTGGACCCAAATGAAGAACCTCCCTATGGCCTGGTAGAGGTTAAGTGCCCTGATGTGAAAGAAATTGGAGAGGCATCCCACATTGAGTTTGTTGGGGGCCAAGCAAAACTAAGAAAAAAACACACCTACCATTGGCAAGTCCAAGGTCAGCTGATGGTTACTGGCTTAGCTTGGTGTGATCTCGTGACAAGTACAAGGAGTGACTTCCATGTGGAGAGGGTATGGAGAGATGATGAGCTGATCACAGAGATCAAGGCTAAGGTTGATGAATTCTACTTTGGCACATACATTCATGTTTTGCTAGGAAGAAAATAGGCAAGTAGTGTTGCCTAACCAATGATATTTCTATTATTCACTTATGTAGTTTGCAAGTCAAAAAAATCAGATGATTAGTCATTCATAGTTCATTTAAGCGTTAACTGCAGTAGACTTTAGGATTTTTTTATAGCTTGTTATTCTTGTTATTATTTAGATTAAGATTTATGATGTATGTTTTTCAATCTTTATTACCGAACATTGAAAATATTAAAATACTGTTAAATATTGAAATTGTTTAAACTTACTTTTCCCAAGCTGGAAAGATGAGTCAATGACAGTCAAGGTCAATGTGTTAAAAAAACTGAAAGATTCTGTTGCAGATCGTAATTTTGATGATTTATTTATTTTTTTCAAAATCAAAATAAAACAATCTTTATTTCTAACATTTAATCTAGCAAAAATTATTGAAACAGAAAAAGGTCAAATGACATAGAAATAATGTAACTTAAAATCCTGTCTGAAAAGGTTAACCAAAACTTCAACTTAACAGAAGACAGACCACAGTGTCACAAAGTATGCTAGGTTAGGACAAGCTCTTCTCTGCTTCTGTTAAATGAAACTAAAAGATAATGTCCGTTATAAAATGTGTGTAGTTGATCTATTAATGCTACTTAATACTTGGCCACAATTAATAAGCTTATTGACCAAAATACTAGATAAATAGACAATTAAAATTAGAGAAATTACTTAGGGATGAGGTTGACTGAAGATTATTGCGATACATTTTTTACACTGTTGATGAGAACAGAACAGCTGCTGCAGTTACACATTTGTTTTTACCTGGAGGAGTGGCAGGTAATGTTTTTATTTATTTATTTTTTTAAAGTACACAAGTAATTTAAGGTACTAAACTGATGAAATTATGTAGTGATGTATCATGTGGCTGCTCTTATTAAACAGGGTAATAGTGACTACACAACTTTCATAAGAGGCTGTACCTGCTCTTATTGAGTGGCAAGGCTAGGAGGTGTTTGATGTTACAGAGTGATTAAGAAAATGTGGCCGATGTTACTGGCTGGTGAGCAGGAGGATGATAATGTTAGATCTCGAACACCATTTACTACCATAGTCTGAAAACTGAATAGGCGGGAGTCATGGGGGGTGAGATATGTTTAATTGCTGACATTCTTCAAAATATCTTCCTTTGTGAACAACCTGAGGGTGAGTAAATGACACAATTTTCATTTTTGGTGTGAACTGTCCATTTATTCAAAACACATGATTCAGGTAGTTGGCTCATAAGAGACTGCAAGTCCAGAAATGGGTGTGTCAGACAGAGAAAACATACAACATGTGCAGTGGTGGGGGGCTCCAGCAACATGGTTGAGAACCACTGAGCTAATCCACAGAGAGCAGTATAAACAGGGGCTGACAAGATTAAAAATTAACAGTTATAACTGGGTTTAAATCGTGTTATTGGTTCGCACTCTGCAGCATAATAATTATAGAAACACATTCACGTTACTAACATGCTCCTTTGTTAGCATAAATGTGCTCGTAATGTTATTTAATATATATTGTAACGTAAAAAAACGTAATATTTAATTTAAAGGTGCCATAGAATGCATTGATACAGTATTTTAAATTGTTCTCTGATATCTACATAGAAGGTATGTAGCTTAGGTAAGGGCAAAAAATCTCCAGAAACGATTTTACATGACCATTTACAACCCTCAGATTTCTCCCTAGAATGAAACGGTCTGTTATTGGCTTATTTGGCAGGGTCATGAATAATAATGAGCTCTGCTCTGATTGGCTGTTTCACAGTGATGACTCTATCAGCAAGAAGAAGAAAACACAGAGGAAAATATATATTTCAATACTTTCTCTCGCAGTTATATCGTCGGGTAATTATACTGTATATAAAATGCGGGCATCAGGGAGCCGCTATTAATATGCGGGGCATTGAAACTGCTTTTGAACGATCTGTCGATCCTGTTATAGTTTCACTTTCACTTTCGAGATTCGCAATTGCACGTTCTCTGTTTATACTATGGAGCAGCAGTACTTACCACACATTTTACAAGATCAGATGCTTGTCAGTGGTGCTCAGGATCTGTAAATCATTCGCCATCATCCTCAACTCTTCTTACTCTGTTTATGTGGTAAGTGAAATCTTATGTAAAGCAGTGTAACAGGCTACCGCTAGCAAGGAGTTAACCATGTCCCTTTAGTGGCTCACATTATTTTATGAGAACGCGTTATTTGCTTTCCGTGCCTTTCTGAATACAGACACCAACCCATCCCTGCACTTCACATCCCCTGCACAGCCTGGAACATAACATTTATTTCCATGATCTGCCATTTTTGCTGTTGTCCTCGCTTGTTTATTTACAATACCAGCAGAACTTCTGATGATTCGGCTGGCGTCTGGCCTCGAACAAGGGCGGGTTTATGCAAATGTTGGGGGCGTAGTGATCCAGACTGTTATGTAACAGTTGGTGTTATGTTCTGATTCGCCTGTTTTTCAGTGGTCTTTTTTATTCACGAGATTTACATAAGAAGGAGGAAACTACGGTGTTTGAGGCTCACTGTATGTCATTTCCATGTACAGAACTCTTATTATTTAACTATGCCAAGGTAAAGACAATTTTTCATTCTATGGCACCTTTAAAGGAAATAGTTTAATTTAACTCAAAGGGAATCATTTATGATTTTATAGGGAATTTGGACAGAATCGCTGTTTCATGGCTGATCACTGAAGGATCTGTATAATAATCAACTCTGCACTGGATAAAATCCAAAATATAGTGAAAACACTATTTAATAGCACAGTAACAAGATCGACAGATTAAGACATTAACTTGTGAGCACAAAACACAAGATACTTCTCTTTTCAATATAAACAAGATTTTATTTATATAAACCTAAGACATAAACTAAACTAACACATGAACACAAGCATTCACACGTTGCAGGAAAGAGAGAAAGTAAGGAAAGGATGAGTTAAGAGTAGGAAATGTGAAATCCCAAGTTTACAGCAATATGTGCAATTGCCTAGACCTGAACAACCATCAATCACTTATTTAACCCTCGCATTGAGTTTCTCAATGAGGCTAAAATGCATATTAAATGCACCAATCCAGCTAAAAGTCTGGAGTTGTTTTACTTGCTTGCGTTGCTAAGGGATTTGTCGTCTTTGCAGAAAGGGGTTTTCCCAGGTTGCGGATTGGTTGGAAGTTCAGTAGTCGTTGAAGGGACGTCTTGGGTAGCCACTGGCTCTTGGCTGAAGTTGCGGAGTTGTGGGCTGGTTGAAGTTTAGACGGGCGCTCAAGGTCGGACTCGGAGACACAGCGTTGGCAAACTTAACTTAGCACACGAAACTCAACGGAAAGAAAAGAAACTAAAATAAAAGAATAAAAATAAAAGGATGTAACGAGACTAGGTGGGTTTTCTTCTCATTGTGGTGGCAACTGGCACGTGGGCCAGAGCACATGGCGCTCAAAGAGCAGCGTCAAAACGCGGTGGCAAAAGAGAAGAGATTAGAAGAGTTGTAAGAGAAGCATTTTTAAGAAGAGGTAAGAGAGAGTTTGATGGTGTTCTGAGTTTTTAAACTCGGCTTTCAGACCGTCCCATCTGGACGTCTTTGCTTGGGGTGTTGCTCTGTTCCTCCGCCATCAATAAATCAACATGTTATCTGGTCAGTCACATCCAAAAGTATGCTTTGCAAGAGCTTGTAAAGTTCGGACATATGATTTCTACAACCAGAATATGATACATTTTACAAAGAATTAATTGGAAGAAACATTTAAAGCATGAATTTTCAAACTCATACATACCAAACATGAATATAAAGTCTGTTCCATAGTTAGTAAAAAGGCATACACAATATGTGATTAAAAACATGATAATCTAAATGTGTGGGTTACATACATAATATGGAGTTACCCATAAAAGATTCATAAGTCCTTTTAAGATGATTTTTGGTACATATGGAAAATAAAGTCTGTGTAATTCTGGGGAGAACAAAAGACTTGTTCTTTTGACAAATGAATTTCGTCTGGTCTTTGTCTTGTATGGGGGGGGGGGACCCGCCCAAGAGAGTCTGTAGCTTGTGATTTTCTATCACAGGTTTACATGTGACGGTCACGTGGTGCATCTCTTTGACCATTAATCGTGATTACTTGCCCCAAATTTGATGATCTCCTTCCTGAATTGGAATTATCAATGTGTTCTTTTGTCTCAAGGTTGTAAGCTGTTTTGTGAAAGAGTTGGTTCGTTTGCTTGCTTCAGATTAGTTGCAGCTAGGATCTGGACAGATTTATGACGTTGTCCTGTTTCCTTGCTGGAATTCCAGCTCCTCATGTTTCAATGTTCTAATCGCATCTTAAATTTGTCTGATTCAGTCTCTGATATTCTACAATATATATATTAAACAGTTATATTATGCTGTCCATGTCTGCCGTGATTTAACTTCTCCCCAACTGTTCCACGCAAACCTGGAAGGCACAGCCTGCGGTGCAAGATATTTACGACCGGACTCTGGATGGACACGGACCTCATCCTCCGTGAAGTGCTTAGCACACACAAAAGTGCTACCTTTCCTCACAGTAAATGTCGCCCCCTCCTCTCTCCGTATGGCCCAAATCCAACGCTTTTTCATATTTTCATCATTGGGAAAGCTATGAAACGATAAATACGGTTGTTTCTTCTTCGAGTTGAAACACAAAGGTATGCTACAAGATCGACTACTTTTAGTCTCCGCCATTGCTCTGGAAGCGCTGGATGCAATCCTCAAGAATTATATCAAATTAAAGTTGTTCAAATAAACAAATATTTCCAGCCCATTATTCAAAAATAACTAGGTTGATCTTAAGAAAGAGTGATTAAGTGCAATTATTGAACAGCATTATACTGTATATAAAAATGGGAGGTTAATTACTATAAATATATTGCAAGAATAAACAAAATAATATTAAAAATATTATTAAATCAGCCCGATTATTCCTCTGGGAGTAATTTGAGCAGCGTGCTGCTATTCATAATCTCATGACTGGCAACAGCGCTGACAAATCGCATCAATCAGAAAATGTTACACATTAAAATAAAGGATGACATATATAGTAGGGTATCAGTATATATAAACAGTTTCAAATATCAATGTTTATTGCCAAGTCCAACTAGCAAATTAGTTTAATTTTTCTTCACAAAACTGGCGTCTATCCATTGATAATACAGATGATACAGTGAATACCATTCACTTGCAGAACGCAAGCTTCTAGAGGCACATAAGACTGAAGTAACTAATTTAGGTAAAGAGCCAGAGGTGGTTTTGTAGACAAACATTAATGCCTTGAATTTTATGCGAGCAGCTATAGGTTGCCAGTGCAAATTGATGAACAGGTGTGACGTGCGTTCTTTTCGGTTCATTAAAGATTAATCTTGCTGCCGCGTTCTGGATTAGTTGTAGAGGTTTGATGGAATTGGCTGGAAGACCTGCCAAGAGAGCATTGCAATAGTCAAGTCTGGACAGAACAAGAGCTTGAACAAGGAGTTGTGTTGCATGTTCAGAGAGAAAGGGCCTGATCTTCCTAATATTGTATAAAGCAAATCTGCAGGAGTGGGCAGTTTTAGCAATGTGGTCTGAGAAATTCAGCTTATCATCAATCATAACTCCAAGGTTTGTGGCTGTTTTTGAAGGAGTTAATGGAGGTCAAAAAAAAGAAGAAAAAAAAAAAGCCAACATTACAACATCCTTCTCTAGGAATTACAACAACAACAAACATAATATCAATGACGTAGCCTTAATAGTATATATGATTATATAGTAGGCAGAATTTTAACGACTGGTGTGTGATTCAAAATATTTAATCTTCTTGTTTTGTTCTTAACAGAATGTGATTTTAGGCAGCAGCTGTGAACGGGACTTTTATTTATTTTTATTTTTGGATGAACGGGACTTTTATTTTGGCAGCCGGACGCTGTGACGTCACACTCCCGCGCCGCGCTGCTCTCTCGAGATCCGGCTGAAGAGAGGTTTGTTTGTGTTCGTTTAAAGTGTTGGAAACTGTTCAGACGTTAACAATTTTACAAGAACTGTAAAACGAATGAATGATTGTTGAGTGTAACATGATTAACGCTTTATCCGACAATAATGAAGGTTGTTTTGTGAGGTGCGTCTCATTCGAGAACACTTCACTTTTAGACACACACCTCCGAGAAACACACCCCATAAAACCAAATAATCTCCTAAACTGTATGCCATTCGTTTGTGCTGGTTTGTGCTGGTTTGTTAGCTTAACGCCAATTATTATTTCTACTTGCCTGGTCGGGCCAGTGGTTCAAATTATTACTGGCCCTGCCACAAAAACATAAAACATTTGCTGTTAACATCGTCTTTGATATATGTACAAAAAGACACTGGACCGCATAGGACTCCAAAATCTTAGATACCAATTCAATTATACTACCACAGCAAAACTACTAGCTTAGCAAATATAAAGTTCCTACATTATTAAAGACAAGTCAACAGTCAGTAAATAAGAGCAAATGACAAGCAGTAGCATAATTAAATACATAGAATAAAGATTCAAATGAAATGATGCTTTAGGTCTTTGTTTGTAGGTGTCAGGAACAGAAATTGAATAATCAGATGTAAAATAACACTTATATTCTTCACTCAGTCAGTGTTGCACCTTGATCTTTCATAGCCTTTGAAAATAGAGATAACCACTGCATTTTATGCTGCCTTCACGTGCTATCTGACTTATCCTAATATAAACGTGTCCTGATCGGAAATTAGACCTGAGAGCCTCTCAAGTCACATGTACTACTGGGAAAGTCTGAGATAAATTTGATAGTTTCTTCATTTAGTTTTCCCACGGAGTGCTAAAAAAAAGTCTTGAATTGTACAAGAAAGTCTTAATTATGATTTCAAGAGATCTTAAATTTGGGTACAGACCAGAAATCGCGATACAGTTTAACGATTAAACTTCAAAAGGCTATGAATAAATATGCCCTGCTTTGTGTTCTGCTGTTACCGGGGAAACTTCCAAAAGCGCCTCCTGCTGGCAGAGAATGAATGTGCATGTTCAACAAGGCTGTTGTTGTGAGTAGGCAGGGCTCTAGACTCGTTCTTCCCACTGGTCGCTCTTGTGCGACTAACTTTCTCAGTTGGTCGCACGAGCACGTAATTTGGTCGCAATTTAAAAAAATAATTTATACAACATTTGATTAATCAGTGCATGCTGATGAACTTTTATCTAGAGATGCACCGATTGCAATTTTCTTGGCCGATTCCGATTTCCGATTTTTTGGAAGTGTGATCTGCTGATACCGATTTTTGCCGATTCCTATTTTCTTTCTAAGAACTATAATTGACAGCATATACAAACAAAAATCTATGCAAATTTCAATTTACTTAAATTAAACATTACAATTCCCCCAATCTTGACTAAGTTACAGATTTTCTATCACTTAACTCTCAAAATAAAGTGCTCTGTGACTGGAAAGAGGAAGAAATAGCTTAAACTTAAAACGAGTTGCTGTAAGTAACAAAACTGATGTCATTTCCCACTACGTTTATAAATGGTAATTTTTTCCCCCTAACCTTATTAAATGTGCAGGGCTCAAAAAGAAATGATTGATTCAGTCAGTGTGGAAGAACTTGACTGGTCTGCATAAAACCAAGTCCTAATCCCAGTTGAACACTGGCTCTGGTGTG
>JAFVLL020018453.1:0-58484 GCA_021397915.2 Tor tambroides | reverse complement strand
TGAAGACCTTAATTAGTTGCTTCAGGTGTGTTTGATTAGAGTTGGAGCTAAACTTTGCAGGACAGTCAATCGCCAGGAACAGGGTTGGGCACCCCTGCCTTACACCAAACGCAACCATAAACCTACCTGACAGTGTTAACAAATGCAAAAAGTGATGTAAAAACACATTTGTTGATGCAGCCATGTTATAACTCCCTTATGCGGATTTGAGCTGTTTTGTTGAACCGTAGTTTCACTGGGTTCGTACAGGTGCTCTTCATCAAATCTACTGAAGCTGTATATGTGATGACAACGTTCAAAAGTATCAGTTTTCTTTAAATTGTTTTGAAGTCATAACATAATATTCTGCAAGTAACTATGTGAAAATTAGTCTTTATTAATCAAAACTCTGTACCTATAAATCATACTTTGTGTGAAAAGGAATAAAAGTTGTCTGCGTTTTACTGCATCTATTGTTCATTTTAACTGCAGTGATTCTTACAGGTACGTAATAGGCCTTTATCATACTTCTGCGTTTGAAAAGCAAAAGTTTCAAATAGTAGCGTAAAAAACTTCGGCTGCAGCTTCTATCAATGGCTGTGCCCATAGCACGGGATTGTTGCGATGTATTTACGTAAAATTCTGCACAGATACGTCTTCGAAATACACCAAACTCAGTTTACAATCATTAATTGCGTATTATGAAACCAAGGAAGATGGTTTCATGATATTCTAATGTATATTTCGTAACTTAAAGGGGGAGCTCGCGAGCCATACTGTATATGCGCAATACTTCTGACCACCTATTACAGAACTACAGGAAAACATTACAAACAGCATAGAGCACTAAAGAGCATTTCAATTAGCCAAAGCTTAAAATATTAATTACGACTAAAGACTGTTTTAGATTATTAAATTAAAGGTTACGGGGAAACTGTCACAGTGCACACAGCAAGGATGAACGAGGAACACAGAGACGAGGATGTAAACTCAAATAACAGTCTTTACTTCGTACAAGGCAGGGCAAGATAAGGCAGGGCAAGATAAGGCAAGGTTGACACAGACAGGAACAGCGGGGAGTAACAAGTAGACCAGATGACATGAACCTGACCAGGCAGGAACTTAAATACACAGGCTAATTACACAAACACAGCTGGAACAGAATTAACTAATAATCACATTAAACAAGGACAGGAAACAAACCAAATAAGGAAACATGAGGTGGGAACACATGACACACATGACAGAGGTCTGACAGAAACTTATTTTATTAAACAATAATGCTCACATTTTTCATGCTTATGATGTAATCCTCGATAATTACATCAAATTAAAGTTGTTCAAATAAACGAATATTTCCAGCCCATAGACGATTATTCAAAAATAACTAGATTGATCATCTTAATAACGAGTCATATCCTGCTTGATTGAGTGCAATGACTGAACGGGAGGTTAATCATAGTAAATATAATGCAAAAATAAACAAAATAATATTAAAAATAAATGAACTAAAATAGACCTTTTCTACACAATATTTGTGTGCTATGCTTTTTTGATGCTTATTAGAGTAGTATGTTTTTAGCTTAGCAACATGCTAACAGAACTGTTAACATTAGCCAGTCAAACTTGCAATTTTATGTTCCAACCACAGACTAGAGAGAGGTTCATGTTCTGTAGTGCACTTTTAATTAAAAAATTAAGTCATTATATTAAACTAACAGAAAAACTGAAGGGAAATGAAAAAGTCAGCCTGATAATTGAAAAAAGCTTTTAGTTCTTCATTAAAAAGTTTCATTTGTCTGAATTGGTTTATGGTCATCCTAGACAAGAGCATTAACAGGACATATTAAGGGTCTTTAGATATCAGCTCTAGGTAGTATAGTGTGTGTAAGCTGATGGGGGATGGGAGCAAAGGTGATAAAGGAGCAAATAAAGCAAAAGTGAATGTAAGGAGGCTCTCTCTTCTTCTTCACACGCCATACAGGACTGATGCTATGAAACGAGAGTCTTTATTGACCACACTGGTATTTATGACAGCTTAGGCTGGGTGTTTGCTGAAGAGATAGAGGAAGTTCAGCAGATGACAGACGGTTGGTGGGGTTGGGGGTGCAAGTTGATTGCTATTTATTGCTGTGTATATCAGAGAACAGGCTGTCAGCAAGGCTGAAGGGAATGTGGCAAAGGGCTGCAGCCGGATATTATGATGAAAAGCCAAAACAAACCAGGGAAAGCTGACATAATACAGCATACAGACATATCACACATGAAGGTGCTAGAAGGCATAAACATGCACGTGTTGTACATAAAAAATATTGTGCTGTTACCTCACCCATGAGCATTCTATACAAACATCATAACTGGTTTTGTGCAAGGGCAAATTAACATGCTTACTGATGTTGAAAACAACGTTTCCTCAAGTTTTGCTTAAGGAAAATATCCCTAAGCAAAACTCGCTCCAAATGGTTTATTTGTACGCTTTTGGCCGTGTTGACGCTCACTTCAGCGGAAACATAGTTGGCTCTTTCCTGCGTTCTGCATGCACCACAGAGATTGTCTCTATAATCACATTTCTCCCTTGGGCACTTCTCTCCTGATACAAACAAAGTCAAAATAGATTTTTTCTCACATATACTATATAGATTGAGTCTTAAGCCATAAATCTTCCCAGTGTCATCCAGGTCCCAACTTAGCCGGCTGAAGCATAGATTGCATTGCTTTTGTCACCAAGGCCTGAGGGGCCTTTTTATATATAAAAAAGTATTTTGTTGCAGAAAATTTAAGAATCATTTTATAGCTTGTACTTGACAAAAATGTCAAGCATGTATACATACAAAAAAACTTCAAGCATGTATATTGTCAGCAAAATTTCTGTTTACATGAAATACCTGGATAACTTACTACTATTAGCTACTTATACTACAACAAATTAGTGGTATAGAACAGACCATACTGCATTGAAAAATATATTCTGCAATGCAATGTGATTACAAGGAATGAATACTTCTTGATTCATTATTTGATGGAAATTCTGGAATTTTTACACAAAATTAAATTTAAAATTTTACTTGTATTTTTATGTATCCAGCTGAAAGGGATAGTTCACCCAAAAATGAAAATTCTGTCATCATTTACTCACCCTCAAGTAGTTCCAAACCTGTATGAATTTCTTTGTTCTGCTGAACACAAAGGAGGATATTTTGAAGAAAGTTTGTAACCAGGCTGTTTTGGGGCACCATTGCTTGTTACACTTGTGGTGTTCCTGGTCAAAAATGACCAGGCTACAAAAAATTGCTTATACATTTCTCGTTATGCTGTATTATTTCCAAATATTGGATTGAATCTTTTCACCAACTTGTTTTTTTCTCAATTAGCACAGGTTTTGTATTATTTTTTTTAAACTGACTGACCGTAGGCCTCATTGATCTGAGCTTATGCACGTCAGTTTTTGAGTGAAAATTGGCATAATTATCCACAAATAATGCTTTTCCTCAATCAAATCTGAGATGCCTAACCTCAATCAATGAGGTGTATGATCAATAAGTTCCAAAAGTAAATACAAAATGTGCTAGTTGGTAAAGCATTTTCAACACAGCACAAGGGTTAATCAATAAAGCTTATTTTTAGCTATAAAAAGCATTAATAAATCAAAAAATAAAAGTTAATTTATGCCTTATTTTAAAATGTTACCAACATGCAATGCAAAGCATGCTACAGTTTGAAATATTTATCATTGTATAATGCAGTTTTATATATTAGTTGTATTTTCTTTTTAGTATTTTGTCATTTCTTTAAGGGCTTCAGATGATAAAAATATTGTCGACGGTATACAGTGTACACTGTGCGGCAAACTTTTTGGGGGGGAATAAATAGCTGGAACAGCCTTTAAAAAGAAGCTAAATTTATGATAATTTATTCAAATTATTGGTTATTTGACGTTAAATTTTTAAATTTCAGTCCTACCCCATCCAAGTAGTACTGGCATGACTAGCAAATAGCTGCCAAGAGGCCTAACCAAGATGGCTGCTGAGCGAACTGACTGGCTTATAAAGAGCTTTAGCTTTACTCAAGCCGGATTCTGATCCTTTCTGTTGATCTTCAGCAGTCTGCTGCTCTGGTCTGTATCTTAGATCCCTCCAGGCCACGTCCTGGGCTCAAAATGATCAGTCTTTCACGCTCAGCTGCTTTGGTCTGAGGATTGCTGAGGAGTTACAGGAGGGATCAATGGGCAGCTGTAAATCCTCCAGCCATTGTGATGGCTATTGATTTAGTGCTCCGAGGCTGTGCTATCTGCTCCATGGCACTACCACAGACCAACTCTCTCATATGTGCCATTGATGTGCCCTGGGGTGAGATCTCACAGCTTTAGCACTCACTCTGTCTCTTACAGACACAACATCACATTAGTCTGTTCTATAAAACTGCTTTGTTGCTGAACCCCACTAGAGCCCATGGACTAAAGAGCCTCTTGGATAATTACTCGAAAAATGAGTCAAATGGGACGTGGATCCATTTTGCTGGCCCAAGGACAGTTTCCATCTCAGTTCTTTCAGTTAATTAGTGATCTTGAATTTAGAATTATTATTATTTAATTGTATTGTGATTTCAGTAGTGACATCTTGTTGGCGGCTGGATACCAATTCATTTTCCTCAAAGCATTCAAGTATTAAAGAGTTTTAAATAAGGCAGATTGTTCAATAAATAATGAGAGTAGAAAAACACAAAGGGGAGAACAGTAGTTGTCACAAAAGCTATTTTTCAATGACTAAATTTGTGAAAAACACATGCTGCTACCAGATCTCAAGACGAAAACGTACCTGTGGGAACTTTTTCGCAAGACGCGAAATACGTACCAATAAGTACATATCATTGCAGTTTCCAACAGAAATGAACACTAGAGGCGGTAAAACATCGAGCACTTGTAATCGTTTTATGATTACATCTGATTCTTGTTTTAGGCAAAACAAACTTAAACTTAATCTCTTAAGTCGTTTTGCTACTCAAGTAAATATATCTTGGTTTAACAATGTTTAGGTATTTGTATTAGAAAACAAAACATCTTTTTTTGCAGTGTAACTGACTTTCAAGGGGATCATAAATCAAATAGAACAATGAGAAGAATTCTTGGCCCAGTTGAAACCCAAAAATGTCACATACTATCCATCATTGATTTTCCAGTCATTTTTAAAGTTTGTTGTACAGAAATATATTAATGGAGATAATACTAATCTTTATAAAGAGGCATCTGTTAGGAAACGTTCCATCTGGGATCAATAAAGAACAGCTACTTACATCTCGGCACCAATAGAGACATATGTTGAAGAGCAGCTGAACCAGACACATGGGAGTCTCATTTCTCAATGCCCCTCAGACCTGATACAGCCAGTCCTTTCCCATTCTCTTAGACTACAGAACACGTTCACTCTGAACACTTTTTGGGTCAGTGCTTTAATAATGCATCTCACACCTTTCCGTTCTGAGGGCTTTGAAGGCTTGAATTCAGTCACACTTGTGAGGTTATATGGGTCATACTATGTACCAGGGGTTTTTAACTATGAGAACAAGGACCTCTAAAAAGATGATCTCACTGTGAGTAAAATATAAAGGCAGTTATTGGCTTGTATACAAATCGATTACATACTGTGAGAAAGCTATAACATTTCATTATAAAAATACAGTACTGTACTGTATAGACAACAAAATTAGATAAAAGTTTACTGAATTAATTAATTGTTTGGCAACTGTTAAAATATTATTTCAAAATTACATTTCAGTTGCATTGCTGTCTATGCAGGGCCAGAAAGCTCTTGGATTTCATCAAAAATATGTTAATTTGTGTTCTTAAGATGAACGAAGGTCTTACAGGTTTGGAACGACATTAGGGTAATTAATGACAGAATTTTCATTTTGGGTGAACTATCTCTTTAATTTCAATACCATTCAAAAGTTTGGGGTTGATCAAATTTTTTCATATTTTTGATATTTTCATATTTTTGCTCACCAAGACTGCATTTATTTGATCAAAACACATAAAAATTGTAAAAATGTGAAATATCACCACTATTTAATATACCAGTTTTCTATTTTTATATACTTTAAAATGTAAACATCAAAAATTATTCCTGTGATGGCAGCCATTACTCCAGTCTTCAGTGTCACATGATACTTCAGAAATCAATATGAAGATTTTGCACTCAAGAAACATGAAACATTTCTTATTATTATAAATGTTGAAAATAGTTGTGATGCATCATTTTGGTTGAAACCATAATACTTTTTCCAGGATTCTTTGATCAACAGAAAGTTGAAAGAACATTATTTATTCGAAATAGAATTTTTTGTAACAATAAGTCACAAACACAAAAGGTCTTTACGGTTGCTTTTAATCAATTTAATTCATTGTTGCTGAAAAAAAAAAACATTAATTTGTAAAAAATATTTTAAAAATACTGACCCCACACTTTTGAATGTTAGTGAATGTGTATAATTATTTACACACATACACACACACACACACACACATATATATATATATATATATATATATATATAGGTAAATGTGAAAGAAATAAATTATATATAAGTGCAAATATTAATTTTGAAACTTACTTTTGTCTTTTTTTTTTGTCTCTAATTTTCACACACGCCTAGCATCCTCTTGTGGCCCCCTGAACCCTAGTTTGAAAACTTCTTGCACTACAATATCAGAACATGGTGATATATGTTCAGAAGAGATTTTCAGTGAAATACTAGCTAGAAGCTCCCAATAAATCACCTACTCCCAATAAATCATGCTTCGTGCGTCTGTATTTGATGAACTCATAAACATTTTTCCATCCTGATGTACTTCTTATCTGCATTATGTCCCTGAGCTGCAGAGGCTGCTATATTCCATGTTTTATGAAGGGTTCAAACCCTCCGCCTGCGGTAAACTCTTCATTTTTTCGCTGTCACTATATTTGGCACTGATGGTTGGATGGCTTTTGTGTTCTTACACATTTGAAAGAAGATGAAATCGAGGCGTCATCCCTGTGTACCAAACACTTTGGCTTCATTAATTAGTCTGATGTATCTTCCCGCTCACACACACGGTTCAGATCTGAGAAAACTGGAAGTCGTGGCCTCTCGACCCTCTGCCCCCTGCTTGCAACACAAGGAAAAGAGAAAAGACACAATTTAGCCAATTAAAAAGACACATTTCAAGGCGATTCTTGCGAAACGCTCTGTAGTTCTGCACTGTGGGTACTTAGCAAGGTCCCATTGTACATCAGGGTCCTCAAGGGTAAAGCGGCCTGCTCTACCTCCGTGAAGGATGGCTCAAGTCTCTTTCCAGCCGAGTACCTTTCGAAGCCATCACGACAACGCCTTCTCTAATGGCCTCCTGTCGAAATGAGCAGCAGCGGAGTGTGCAGCGGTGCCGCACTGACCCTGTCGCCATCCATTAGGCACTGTGCCTTTGGAAACACTGTCTGTCTGTGCCACGCTCTCATTTGTGACACTACTGTACCATGTTCATCCCCAGATGGAAGCTGCCGTTTTGTAATAAGTAAAGAGTGCTGGGACTGGCTTGGATGTGTACTGGAAGAATGCCTTTGGAGCTCCAGGGACAGGTCTAATCAGGCTTCTGACTGAGAGGACAAGCAGACAGCAGTGATTTTGGGCCTGCATCTGCAGCACATTAGCGCAACGCCAACATGAGCTCTCGCTCAGACAGCCAACTGTGATTTCTGGGCTGCCACATTGAGTAGTTCCTTTGATAACAGACATAAATTATAAAGTGGTTATTGGAGAAACTATTACAGACTGCTCTTGATCATCATACAATTTATTTACATGAGGCAAGGGACTTTATTTATATCCAAATGGTAAATAATTTACAAATCCCAACAGCCTGATCTCATTATGAATTGTAGGTATTTGAACGTGCCGTTTACACATGCATTTTTTGTACGTTTGGATATATGCTGAAACAAACAATATAGATGTATTGACTCATCTAAAATGTAAACATTGTTTTTGATTAAATAGTGATAAATGACAGAATTTATTCATTTTTAAAGTTTTGGATAAAATGAATGCAGCACCTGATATCACGAACAGAATGCAACTTTTATGTAAATGTATTAAATAAATGGAATGAACATAATTACATTAACTATTTATTCCCTTAATTCAATATTCTAATAACCAAAATAGACTTGTAAACATTTGTGCATCCCTAAAGTTGATCATATGTAAAATGCTTATGCTATCAATGCATTGATAACATACATTTTAAAATATACAGTTGTGCTTATGGATATTTAGTGTAGAAGACTTTGTACTAAGCAGGGTTATCATAATTAACTAAAAATGAAATAAAACATACATATTTAAAACAAAAACAAACTTATTTCAGTTGATTGACATGACAACAGATGGAACAGTACCAGATGAACGTACATATGGTACGTTTTATGCGACGTTGGTTTTGTAGGAGTCACCTACCAAGTCACCTACTGACTTGAAATGTCTGTTGAGTGGCGCTAGAAGTCTATTGCTCCGTGACGTTTTAAAATAACGTACCATCTGCACTACACCTAAACCTGCCCAATAGTATGAACAAAAGCAAATGTGACGTAAAAACGCAATCATGCTGTTTTAGCTTGTTTTTCAATCTCTCATCTTTCAGCTCTTTCATTGTGAGTCATGTTTATACGGGATTTGTACCCAAGAATTCTACATCCTCAGTCCAATTCCATGCCGGCTGAGCTACCGAACAAGCTTGTAACATCTGGAAAGCGAAACATATGGAGCTGTAATCATAACTGTACGAAAACGATTACAAGTGCTCGATGTCTTACTGCCTCTAGTGTTCATTTCTGTTGGAAACTGCAGTGATATATACTTATTGGTACGTATTTTGCGTCTTGCGAAAAAGTTCTCACAGGTAGGTTTTCGTCTTGAGATCAGGTAGATAATAGTATATCAGTGATACTAAAATAACTAAGTGCTTCAAACAAACATTTGATGTCACTAACCTGGCAAACTTTGATTTGGAAGATTTCCACTTTGTTTCCAAGCAGACCGATTAAAAAAAACCTGTGTGCACTTAATCAGGGAAGTTGTGTACAAATCAACCAATCAGATTAGAGCTTGCCAGATGAGAAAGTACTTTCCAGCTTTGTCAGCAAATGCAATAGTCTGTGAACAGACTGCGTGTGGTCGGTGTGCTGGGGTGTTTCTGTATCTTAAGCTGAGGCTACTGTGTAAATATAAAGACTTACCCCAAAAGATGTTTTTGTCAAACAACAAATAAGTAGTTCACTTCGTTATTATTTTAAATTGTTTAATAAAAGACCATATTGTAAAATACAGAGTTGATAAATAGGTGACACTACATTTTTATTGTGTTCAGTGTGCAAAAAAAGGCAGGTTCAGCTTTGAAACTCTATTTGCAGAGTAGCTTTTGCGACAATTCTGCTATGCAGCAGCACTTATACATGAAGTGTGAAAACTGCAACCTATTAATATTGATGCCAAAGAGAAAATGCGTCACTTAGACCCGTTTCACACATTTGCAGCATCTAATTATTGAAATATTCATCAGAGAGCTCCAGGTAGCGAGGAACCCACCCACACCAGTTCTTGGCTCGACACTGGTTGACCCTCTTGATAACAGCATAATTATAACCTTGAATTCCAGCTACACCAGTCTTAGTTCATTTAGAGCACACATCAAACATCAGGGAAATGGACCCGCCGAGTCTGTGTGTTTGCGTTCCCTCAGTTGTAAACAGCAATTCCAGCCTAGATAAGAAGGCCGAAGGTAATGGAGAGAAAATCCTTTTAGAACTCGTCATGCTCTGTACAGCATCTAGATTAGGATTTCTGCTTATAATCCTAATGAAAATCGGTGTTGGAAATGACTTTCTTAATCAGCTAATACAGCGGCCTGTGCCAGCTTCTTTAGTTTGCCCAACAGCTCATGTTATCTTGCACACCTAGTTTGTTTACAGCTTTCCAAATGTAATTGAGACCACACCAATTGGCTGGTAGTAACTGACTTGGCCTTGAAAGGCGAAATCCTCTCATGTTATAAACCGCTCAGTAAAACTGGCTTCAGATCTCCACAGGGAGGTGCTAATCATTACTGGGGTTTGATTTTTTCCCAAACTTCGATCCTAACTTTCACAGGTTTTGGAAAGCAACATAAAGAATGACCTACTTTGGAAACGGCAGGCTGTTCTGCTTTCTAGAAGTGGCATGCATTAAAAAAAATGATTTCAAATGTCTTCCATTTTCTCTAGCACACCGCAAAGTACACGGAAGTACAGAGGTCAGCCATTTGCTTGAGTCAGAGTCATTAGAGTTGTTTTTCAGAGTGTGGTTTGATGCATTTCAGTAGTCAAAATAATCTTTTTTCAGTGCAAGTATTCAAGTATAGATGAAATGCCCTTGAAGTTTATTTTTTTCCCCATGCACAGACACTCTCATTGCAGCAATCTTTTTAAATACATAAAAATTGATAACAAAATGTCCATAATGTCCAGACGTTAGAGTTTTAATTCCACTGAAAAAGCGAGAAACCAAAACTCTAATATGTTTATCTTATTTAGAGACTCAAAATGCAGCCTGTCCAGCTTTGTCAGAATCCCAGTGCATACAGAGACACAAAAAGTGTGTTTATCTCTTAATTGGTGGGATGAGAACCATCCCCTCCATTGTGCTGGCCTGTCTCTGCATTTCCACTCTCATATTTTGCCTCAATTGTTCCAGCTGCCACTGCAGTACAGCCTCCCTCTCCCTCAGCTCATCCAGAGCCGTCGATGCCTGGAGCTTCCCAGCTGTCACTGCCAGGCCAGGTTCTCCGGTGTGGAACCTGTGAGGTGGCTTTGTGGGCTGTGGATCCTGGAGACATGGCAAAAAGCCTCTTGATGTGACTGCGGAGGTGTTAGTAAGACGTAGACCCTCTAAATAGCCTGAAACCTTCTTCTCCACCTCCATTCTCTGACTTTCAGAGAGCCGAGAAGCCCCTTGACGTCCCCCCTAATGAGAATGAGAACTTGCTAAGACTGATGATTTCAACAGACTGGAATACTGATCAAACATCAAATGGATACTAATATCAAAAAGAAAGGTACTGCGGTAACCCGGATGATCAAGTACGTGGGAGTAGAAATGTCAGTGTATATCTCTTGCATCACTAGGAATGCATTTAGAATTGATGTGAAGTAATTTCAGTCTTAGACACTACGGCAGGCGGTCATTTATCGTAACAGGTTAGATCTGTGGTTGTACCACATCACAAAGACCACCTAATTATCCACCGGACCAACCACATTGAATTTTCATACAATGAAGTGTAATTTATTCAGGCAATAAAAGAATGCAATGATGAGATGACCTAGTTTTTATAATTCTTTTAGCACTATCCTCCCTCATTATACAGATATTAAAACACCTCTCCAATCTGCTGGAAGAACCTTTGAACAGGTAATAAAACATGATGAGGAAAGTTCCACATGCATAGAACAAATGGGGAATTGGTGCCTATGGAAACCCAAAGAAAGGAATACTATAATGATGATTATTATTAAAGGTATAGTTCACCCAAAAATGGAAATTATGTCATTAATTACTCACCCTCATGTTGTTCCAAACCCGTAAGACCTTCATTCATCTTTAGAACACAAATTAAGATAACTTATGATGAACTCCAAGAGCTTTCTTACCCTCCATAGACAGGAGATTTCATCAAAAATATCTTAATTTGTGTTCCAAAGATGAACGAAGGTCTTGCGGGTTTGGAACGACATGAGGGTGAGTAATTAATGACTGAATTTTCATTTTTGGGTGAACTATCCTTTTAATTTATTTATGGTCATTAAGGTATTTAGGTAAAGGATTTAAGACCTGTTGTTATTAATAAAAAATAGTTATTATTGTTAATTTCCACAATAATTATTAGTAATATGAACATATAATCATGTATTAATCATAATAAATACATTTTTAATAATAATTCATATTTTTGTTGTCTCTGTTTCTTTTTTATATATGCGTATTGTTGATTTGCCAATATTGTGTGTAAAATAAGTACTTTAAAATGAAATTCGAAACTGAAAGGTAACAAGAAATAAAGGATGATGTGATGAACATGTCAATGTGGTGGGAGTTTATAAAAATCTTAAAACAGACTCAACATCTCAAGCACTAAAACTGACAGCGCTTGAATTTCAAAACTTTACAAACTTCAAGCAGTGCTATCCTGACCTTATTATAAATTGAAGCCTTGCTGTCAGCACTTATGCGGGTGGATCTCACCTACTGGCCGGTCATTACCTGTGAGGTGAGTGTGAGAGTGGATTGCTCTATTCTTCTGGCTCTCAGTTCTGTCTGCAGCCTTAGCAACATCTTGTCAAGTCGTCTGACTGCTCTCCTGGTCCCGTCGCCGTGGGGACACCTCACTGTGACAGCCCGCTCCCCTGGTGGCCAATCGATGGGCTCCTCCTCAGATACATCAGCGAGGGAACTGTCGATCACGCTGTCCTGCACAGAGACAAAGGCATAAGTGCAACAGGTCTGTCAGGAACCCCTTCTGAGACAATTGAGATGCATTGTGCTCAAACCATGCCAGATCAGCTGGTTCTGCTAAAAGAATTATACAGTCCTTGGATTCATTTACTAAAGAGCTACCAGAAGACTTTGTTTGCTGCTGGTTCTCATTTACAATCAGAACATGCATACTGTGTAGTTTGTTTTTGTCAGGTTTCTCTTTAATGTGCAATCAATCACAATTTAACTACATTTTTCTTTTTTTCCTGAGGAAAATGAGTGGTGCTTAGCTATGCAAAAAAAAAAAAAAAAAAAATGGAAAGACCTGCACTGTATGTTGTTTTGTTTTGAAACAAGCTAAATTGAAGTGCAATAGTGCCCAGCCAGTTTTTCAGTATTTATTGAAAATCGCAGAGGGATTTAAAAAAAGACTTAAGTTAAAACATTGTAAGTCATGAACCAAACCAACATTACAAACTTTGATATAAAGCAAAAAAGTACTTGAAAAATCATACAAAAACACAAAGGTACAATACTGTATAAATAAAGATGCAATACATTCCCATGAAGCTCTGTGAATGTCATAAATCACATTAAAAATGACATAGAAATATAGAACTAATAATTTAAAGTTACTTATGTTGTATATAGAAACAATATATTTCAGGTTTATTGCAAAATGTGCATATGAATACATATGTGACCCTGGACCACAAAACCAGTCATAAGTGTCAATTTTTCAAAATTGAGATTTATACATCATCTGAAAGCTGAATAAATAATCTTTCCATTGATGTATGGTTTGTTAGGATAGGACAAAATTTGGCCGAGATACAACTATTTGAAAATCTGGAATCTGAGGGTGCAAAAAAATCAAAATACTGAGAAAATCACCTTTAAAGTTGTCCAAGTTAAGTTCTTAGCAATGCATATTACTAATCAGAAATTATGTTTTGATATATTTACAGTAGGAAATTTACAAAAAATCTTCATGGAACATGATCTTTACTTAATATACTAATGATTTTTGACATAAAAGAAAAATCAATAATTTTGACCCATACAAAGTATTTTTGGCTATTGCTAAAAATAAACCCCAGCGACTTAAGACTGGTTTTGTGGTCCAGGGTCACATATATATAATTAATATAATTAATTTGAGACAGCAGGGACACTGACAATATGTTGCTGAAGAGTTTTTTTAAGCACAATTTGCTCACAGTGTTTCTCTGATTGGTAGAGATTTCTTTGCAGAATCATGGGAAAAAATCGTTAAAATTAAATTCCCCTATAGCGAGAATGAGTGGGATTTTTACCAGCAGTGCCGACTGTTGCGTTGTTGTTTTTTTTTTCACTTTCACAAGGTGACATTTCAAAAAGGACCAAAATGTATTTATAAAAGTGACGTGAGCAAACTGTCTACTCTCTTATCTTAACGTTTCTGTGTGAGGTACGTCATTGTATGGAAAACACATCTCAGACTGTTATTTTTGTTTATATAAGACCAAATTACAACTTGAGGTATCACTCAAGTAACAAGTAACAAATTTGCTTAAGATTAATACTTAGTGTAAAAGCCCTTTCATGCCAAGAATAATACCTACTGTACATTGTATTTGAACATTTATTAAAACTTTTTTACAGCTATATTTATCATTCAAGTTTCCCTCTTCAGCGTGGCCTTAAGGAGTTAAAACTAAACTAATAACCTTACATATGAGCAATAATAACAACAAGCACCACTGATTGTTTTCTTGTTAAAGAAAAGACTTCTACAAAATGTCCTGAGTAACTCTGTGAAAGTGTTTTGGGTAGATGATCCAGTTCGCTCAAAGTCAGAATTTGTGTGAGTACCTGCAAAGAAAATCAATTCTTTAAGAACCTGTGCTAATCAACAGCGGCTCAACCAATAGCTAAAGCTTAAGAACCGCTTCAATCACTCTTGTGTGGACAGTGACAAAACAATCCTGCCCAAATAGCACTCCATCCACAAAATGTTTGGCTTTCATCAAGGACTATAGATTTCCCATTGATGCGGTGGGCATGCTATTTGATTTCCATTCCCCTTCTTCCTGTTCTTTGGACTGGGGAACTTTTGTCTGCATTTCAAAAGTCTAAATTGAATTTCTCACTAAAAGGCTCCAAAAATTGAATTAACGGGGTTTAAAGTATTTCCACAACTCAATTTGATAGAGCTTATTGTAATTCTTTGAAACCTCACAGTGCGCTTTATTCTGATTGTGCTTCTTATATCGAGGCTCAACATAAAAGAACCGTAAGAAAGTAATCATTTCAATAGTTTGATGTGCTGGAAGTGGGAAAACAAAAAGCCCTCCTCCATTTGTCCAACTCAAAGACACCCGTGAGCTCACCACTCTAACTGAATAGCAGTTAAAACATCCCTTTTTACTTCAAAATGCACACTGAGAGTGAAAAATAAAACCCCTGCCAAGTGCTCAGGACCCACTTCTGCTAGCCGGGGACTTCTTTACAACTTCATTTCAAATTGGAGAGATGCCAGTGTGAGTGAGGATTCTTGTCTGCCAGATTCAGAGTCCTGGAGCGCCAGTGTATCACTGTGAGTGACAGCTCAAAGCTGGGCAAGGTTACTGCGGGCAGACCTGCAGTCTGGCTCTCAAACAACAGTAGGGTAATACACACATTAGATTTAGCGTCATTGTTAACTTTTCAGAGTAAACTAATTTGGTCGTGCTGAAAATCCCACACATCTGTCTGGATGAACCGGCCATGCATAAATACCTGGGGCTGAACAGCGATGTGACAGCATGAACAAACAGAATATTTGATAAAGGAGCGCGAGTTTGAATCTCAAATTCATTCCAGCCTGGAACACAGCAGACGTACCATCCAGCACCAAAATAAAGGTTCGTGGAGTTTCCAATCCAGATACGCCTCCAGAATTCCATTCAATGCTTGTATCCGTTCCAGCTCCTGAAATAAAAAGTAACAAAAAAAAAATCCTGATTACACGCGAAGAAGCTCTGTTGTTTTTAAAACAACAAAACCCCCAGTGGCCCTGCAGTGCAAGTATAGTTTTGTGCACGCTTGGCAGCCGCTTTGATCTGTACTCATGGGCAATTTTTTCCCTGTAGGAGCTCAGCTAATACCTCACATCTCTGCGGTTAGACAGAAGCGCTCCAGGGACTTAGGCTGATAACTCTTCTCAGCACCCCACACAGGCTGAAGGGCAATAGGGAGGGAGAGAGATCCCTGAGCTGCCCACCGTAACTTACGCGGCTTGAGAAGAGAGATCTATTAGCCTGTGTCTGAACACATCCCACAGTGTATACTTCACTGTATAGTCAGACCTGACAAATCAAGGTCTGGAATACCTGGAGAAAGTTATTATTTAAAAAGCAGGACCCCCCTGATGTATGCCATTTAAAACCTCCCATGGGCACTTGGCTCTGCTGCCAGGTTGTTTTGAGCCAATTATCTGAGCCATATATGACATATGACTAATTACTGTGAAGTCACACAAAAAAATGATGTCATGACAACACAGATTGGCTCATGACACGTAACAATGTGCACAGTCCCAAGCTCTTCGCTAGCGACTACAATGAGCAATGAGCCCTAAAAAATGAACTGGACATTGGTTATGTATCTAATATAATATAGTCAAGTCATTAAGTTGCCAAATGATGTGTTAGCTGGCCAATTTTGTGCCCACTCCATGTTTTACTATTCATGAGTGTGGGAATAAAATGGCAATAGACATAAACCAGTTCTTACAACCGTCCATTCTTATTAATCGATTTAAAACGCCGATTCAACACAGAGTCATCTGCATAATCACTTTTTGTTAAATGCGTTAATTAAAAAATATTATTTCCAAACATATAAATATAAATTTGGCATTTAACCATATTAATTTATAAATACACTACCATTCAAAGGTTTGGGGTTTGTAAAACTGCATTTATTTGCACAAAAATACAGTAAAACCAATAATATCGTGAAATATTATAACATTATAAAATACCTGGTTTCTAGTCTAATATTTTAAATATTAAAGGATTAGTTCACTTTCAAATTAAAATTTCCTGATAATTTACTCACCCCCATGTCATCCAAGATGTTTATGTATTTTTTTCTTCAGTCGAAAAGAAATTAAGGTTTTTGATGAAAACATTCCAAGATTTTTCCTCCATAAAGTGTACTTCAATGGACTCCAAACGGTTGAAGGTCAAAATTACAGTTTCAGTGCAGCTTCAAAGGGCTATAAACGATACCAGACGATGAATAAGGGTCTTATCTAGCGAAACGATCGGTCATTTTACAAAAAACAAAAAAAAAAAAACAAAAAAAAAAAAACAACTGTATATGCTTTATAAACACAAATGCTGGCCTTGCTCTGTTCTGCGTTGAAACGTCTGATTACGTTGAAAAGGTCACGCTTGACGTAGGCGGAAGTGCCGAGTCAGTGTTTACAAGTTGAACGCCGTTCAAGTTCAAACGCAGTTTACAAAAAAAAGGAGTTAAAATGTAAAACAACGATGTCGGACAATTTTGAACTTGGAGGAGAAGATGAGATGGAGTTTTTCGCCCTTGTAAACACTGACTCGGTACTTCCACCTACATCAAGCGTGACCTTTTCAACGTAATTACGTATTACATGAAGTCATGAACGCGCATCGCAGAACAGAGCAAGGTGAGCATTTGTGTTTATAAAGCATATACAGTTTTTTTTTTTTTTTTAAATGACCGATCGTTTCGCTAGATAAGACCCTTATTCATCATCTGGTATCATTTATAGCCCTTTGAAGCTTCACTGAAACTGTAATTTTGACCTTCAACCGTTTGGAGTCCATTGAAGTACACTTTATGGAGAAAAATCCTGGAATGTTTTCATCAAAAACCTTAATTTCTTTTCGACTGAAGAAAGAAATACATAAACATCTTGGATGACATGTGGGTGAGTAAATTATCAGGAAATTTTAAATTTGAAAGTGAACTAATCCTTTAATATTTTAAAATACAAAATTTTCAGCAGCCATCTCCCTGTCTACAGTATACAGTGATTTGGTGCTCAAGAAACATTTATTGTTATTAATGATATAACTGTTATCCTTTTTTTTTTTTTTTTCTTCAAGATTCTTAGATGAATATAAAGTTTAAAAGAACAGCATTTATTTGAAATAGAAATTTATTTGAACTATAAATGTTATAAATGTTATTTTTATAAAAGTTATAATCTGTTGTCATTTTAGATCAATTTAATGCATCCTTGCTGTATTCCTCCTGTTTATGTAGCAAATAACTGGAAAACATACCATGACTGGTTTTACTAGATTAGAAGTAGGTTTTACTGTATTTTATTCTCACACTGAACATTTTGTCTGTACTAACTACGACTCTTCAAAATAATAATTCCTTTCATTAGAAAAAAAGGAATCCACTCATAATGTCTCTTTTTCACTATCTTTCATCCACTTTCTCTATATACCACTTGTTCTTTTTCACACTTTTTTATACACTCTAAACAACCTACCTGACAAAAACAGCCCCTTCGTTAGATGTCAGGAGGGAGACTTTTTCCCAGAGATAAAATACTCTTACAAAGCCTCTAAAGAGCAAGGGAAAGAGGAAGGGAACAGGAGAGCGTGGGCCTTTTGACTTTAAAGATCAAGATCCACACTCTTCAAACAAGCAGGATTTGCCACCTTGTCAATCTGTCACACCGAAGCACGGGGCGGCAGGTACATAAAGGTGGATGCTTCATTACAACCTTCTCCAGAATAAGCCAGGGGATGAAAAACACATTGACAGCTGCGTGCAATCATTCGCCGATTGAAATGAGCTTGTTACCTAGCTTACGGCAGTTATTATCGAGCGCTGATCACCATATGCTCTGATGACGGATAGAAGCACTTACCATACACCAAAGGAATACAAATGCGACAAGAAATCTCTGGAGAGAATCTAAATTAGTAAAGGCGTCACTTGTCATGTAATAACAATGATCAGGGGCTTAACTCATAACGCTTGCCCAGTGTTTAATGCAGAAATCCTGAGACCTACATGATCTCATGCCAATATTTCATTAAAATGTTCCAGCATTTTCATGTCACCTTGTCAAGAGCAGTTGATGTCGTGTTGCTGTAATGGGAACCACTGACGTGAGGCTGACAGACAGCAGAGGGACTGATATTGGAGATAACCTAGAGAGAGATAACACAGGATATTACTACATTTCTGCATTTACATCTGAATCTGCTGTTTTCATCATTGTTTTAGATTTTATTTTTAGTGACTTGCCCTATGGGTGAATTTAGACCTCTCCTCCTGGGCTGAGAGTAAGCTCTTCCACTGAAGCCTCAGTTTCCCATATTGCCACTGCAATCCCTGTAGTACCTGGTCCTTCTTCACTGTGGTATCCGCTCCTGGTCCATGTGCCGCTACGTCATGCTGTCCTGGTATTAGACCTTGAGTGATCTTATATGTTTACAAATGTGATATGAAAAAATCATTACAGTAACCATCAAACATCATTCTATTAATACTGAAACAACATCTGGAGGGAAATCCTACAATACAAAAGTAAAGATAAAGAAATCCTTCAGTAGATTAAGGTTTTATGATTTAACTCCAGGGGAGACATGAACCCCAAGCTGGTTCCAGGGGAGATTTTGATTTTGCTTTGTTAAACCCATAAAACAGGAACTGCTACTTAGGGCTGTTGCTTTAAACAAATAATTATGTTTTGATCTTTTTTTGTAATTAACAGCTTAACACATGAATAATTTACCTATTTAAGGAAAAATGTAAAAAATGTGTTGTGTTCAAAATGTTTGGTTGGTAAACTACCCTTTTTATGCTCATCAGGGCAATATTTAGTTATATATATGTATGTATATTATATATATATATATATATATATATATATATATATATATATATACACACACACACACACACACATATATATAGTTTTCTATTTTAATGTATTTTATTCCTGTAATAGCAAAGCTGAATACTTAGCAGCCATCAGTCATCAGTGTCAGAAATAATTTCTAATATGCTGATTTGGTACTTAAGAAATATTGATGCATTTTTGGCTTTCCCTGATGAATAGAAAGTTCAAAAGAAGAGCATTTACTTGAAATAGACATATTTTGAAACATTAAAATGTCTGTCACTTTTGATCAATGTCTTATTAAAAATTTATAAATGCAGGTATTAAATAACAGATTCTGTATTATTCAGCCTATTTCAGTTAGCTTCTTTTCTGTTATAATAGGGTCAGTATAGATTTTATTAACACTAATGATACATATTACAGGGGTGCAAACTCGTCAGGGGTGAAAAAGGTGACAAACTAAACTACACAATATCTATGGTGACATATTAAGCCATAAAATTACATGTTTTACAATTCAGATACAGGTTTTCACAAAAACATAAATCTTATAAAAAGGTATTTCAGCCTTTAAATCATTTTTATGAAAAGGGATAAGTCAAACATATGAATTATTATATTAATTTAAAACAAATATTTTTAGATTTTTAGAAGGCACATTAACTTCTTTCACATTTACAACTCTATGTGTTTGCTGCGTAATAACATGGGTCGATATGCACAGTTGGGCATTGATCTGAACATAGGACAGGCTTTTTGGAAATGCAAATTCATTCTCTGCCATGAGGTGGCCCTTTAAGAGCGGCTGAAATAAAGTGGTTCCCCCAGTAACGGCTGTACACAAGCAGCACCGGGCTCATAAACGCTGCTTCATCAGGTATTTTATAGGCAAGATTAAATGAAAATACTAACAATACGTTTCTGAGGACAGTCAGTTCCCTTCAGAGATACATTCACATACAGACATCTGTGCCATGTTTTGACTTTAAAAAACGTGCAGCGCTCATATTTATTCAATGACATCATTGCCTTTTGAAGTTTAATCCAGCCATATCGCAATTCTTGCCTTTCCACCCCCAACTGTAAGACCTCTTGAAATTACAATTAAGACTTTTCTTATACATTTAACTTTTTTAAGGCCTTAAAAACTCCCTGCCTTGTATTTAAGATAGCCCGTCGGGCAGGGCGGTGATACATTTTGGTAGCCCGACTGGAAAACACAATAGCCCCGGGACGTCGGGCTAGCGATTTTGCGAGCCCTTGGTAGCACAATTGATCTCTTTGCAGCAGAGGCTGCATCTGGCATGGCCTGGTTTCTTTCTTTTTTTTTTTTTTAAACTGTGACAATTGAAACACATATTCCTTCCCTTCACATCACGCGGTAATCACCATTTAAACTGGAACACCATAATTTACAGCAGATACAAATGCATTCCGTCCGAAATATGGACAGTTGCCTGCAGCGTCTAAAAGTTAGGCTTCAGGAGTGAGATTGGTTGGATGAGGGAAAGAACATTAAGGTAAGCCAATCAGAGGCAGAGTAGGGTGGGTCCATTCCTTTGCCAACAGAGGGAAAAAAAACGCTACAGGTGACGTGACAGATGACTCGCAGATACGACGACTACCCCCCTCCCCAAATGTTTTTTTAGAGATCTACACGATTCACGTGAATGACCTATTTCAAGGTGAAAACGGCGAATTTCGCCGAAAGGTGACAAGTTTGCACCCCTGATATTAGTATCATTAGTGTTAATAAAATCCTTATTAACACTAATGATACTAATACATGCTAACAAAAACTAGAACTAGAAGGAACACATTTCTTTAATAATAAGTTGTGACGGTACAAAAATATGTATACATAAAAACATATACTGTACATAAGATGATTAGAAGAGAAGAGAAACCAGAAACTAAAGTGAGTAATGCTTGCCAAACTCACCCCCGCGATGTTAGCCAGGGTGTTGCTATGTCATTGCTATGGTGTTCTGTGTCGTTTATAGCGTACTTGCTCCAAACTTTAAGTCTCTGATATTCTGGTTTCTAGATATGACTTAGGTCAATCCTTTAAAGTAAGCCTATGAGTACTTTTTTCAATCTTTTATCATCAACTAGGCACAAATTTTTATTTGAAATGCTTCCAATCATAATAGCACACTTCTCCTCAACACAAAGCATTTGGGGTATTACTCATGACTGTAGCAAAAACAGTGTAGGATGAGTTACATGCTGATCTACTGTATATTATAATTATTAATCTTAGATATGAGTAACAGTGATGCTTGTCTTAGCAAGCACCACTACTGAAACAGATGAAGCAGACACTTCAAAAGCCTCCATTAGATTAAAGTTTAAGGATTTACCCAATTAGACTTTCAAAAAGAGTGAAACAGCGTTAAAATTGATCTTAAAAGCAAACAGAATTTTATTTATTGTGTTTCGTTCATGATTGCTTTTTATTAGAAAGTCAATTAGATTAGTCAGCCAAGAGCAAATGGAACAACAAGTTAACCGTTTAGTATCTCAGTCTTGTGTAATGTTTTTGAGAGGGCTGCTGATAGGATTTTTTTTATTAAAAAGATTTTTTAAAATAAGAATAAGTAGTAGAAATTCAATGTTCGGTCCATGTGCACCATTGTGCATAAAATAAAGTTATCCTGCTCTCTGCTGGCCTTACACAGAATAACACTTGACATGAATAGAGGAAATCAAGTGAAAAATTAATAATCTGTCCCTTGCTTGGATCACCAAAACTCAAGGTCTCACCGTTGGTGCAGATGAAAGAGTGTCTAATTGATGAACCTTCTCAGCCAGCAGGAAGTCCAGTAGATTCCCTGATGACAGCACCCATCCAAACGCCAAGAGCAGATCTCGGCTCCCCACCTCTTCTATGTGACTGGGGGGCCAGGGCCCCACCACCCACGGGGCCCCATAGCCACAGTGACACAGAGCACTCCTCACAAACAGCATTTGCATATCTGCAAACACAACACTGTGGGTTGTACAAACAATAATGTATTACACATGGACTGCAGTTATGGGCAATTACCAAAGTCTTGGTCTTTAGAGTCCCGGCACGCACAATCCAGAGCAAAAGCTCTCTGCAGAAGCCTACTTAACAAACTCCACATGTCCACTGCCTAAAAGCAAAACATATTTTGAGCACACTAAGCAGGGCTAATCTAGCTAAAGATGATTTATCTATCAAATTATCCTAAATCAAATTAAAGAGGGAGAAGTGGTACCATGATCATCTTACCGCGTCTTTTCTGTTGAATTTAGCTCTCCTAAATGCCTCAGCCGTCGGTATCGACTCGACGCTTAATGCAGACAGTAATTTACAGAGAGAAGTAATAACTTCTTTCACTTTAACACTCTTTTCGCGCGACATTTTACATGTGTGTTTACACCACAGACTGTAAGAAAAAAACACCGTTAATGATCGTTAGGCAACAGACACTTCCTAGTTGAGTGTAGTTTACGCCGTTTTGATTAGTTGTTGTTTTGGCGCGCCACATGATTGACGTAAATTCTGACCAATAAGGATTATAGACAGCCCCACTCGATGCGTCATACTACCCGATCCTGATTTCACTCTTGATTTATTTTGTGTTTTATTTTTGATTTAGTTTGTTTATTTAATATCATTTATGTTGTATATTTCTCTCCATGATATTGTTTTTATATATTTAAAATTAAGAAATCCATTCACAAACCTCATATGCTGTAACGTTTATGATAACCGAGTAATGAACTGAAAATAAAAATAAAAATTAAAAAAATGCAAAATAATTATGATAGGTCATTCACTGCTGGGGGTAAAGTCAGATGAATAAGTAATTAATCCAGTAATTAAAGAAAAGAAGATTGTTTACAGCTTCACTTTGTAAAGAACTCTACTGCCCCCTACTGTTTACGACTCGTCGCTCATCCCTTAAATAAAGACACATTTCGTTAACACTTTATAATGTTTCATTCGTTAACATTAGTCAGCATGAACTAACAACGGACAATTTGTTAATCTTAGTTCATTTTAATTTCAACATTTATTAATACATTTTTAAGAAAAGTTGTATCTGTTCACATTAACCAACACACTGTGAACTAACATGAACATTTTTATTGATTATTAACAATTGATTATATTAACAAAGGTTAGGTCTTATAAACGCTGCAAAAATTTATTGGTTCATGTTAGTTAATGCATTAACAAATGAGACCTTATTGTAAAGTGTTACCACAAATTCCAAGCAATGGTAATAATAATGACAACATAACTTTAGCAGAGGACAAAATAGTTTATTTTTTCTTCTGAAACACCATAAACAAATCATGTAGAGGGATCAAAAACAAAACATGCTTAAAATTGTAAATATAAAATATAAATCACACTTACAAAATTGTTAACAGGAAACTAAGTCCGTTTTTTAACTTTTTAATTACAGTTTTACTTATGGTGCCTTTATTTGGCCACAGTACATTTAAGTTACTCTATGGAGACATGCTACAAAGTGTTAAATTGCTCTCATGGTGCAACTTGCTTTAAGTACCACACATACTATGTAATGTGTTAACAATACACTTAGTGATGAAACTGTACGACAACAGAATAATTGCAAATAGATTAGGATTTTTGCTAATGTCCAAACAAATTTATTACAAAACGTGTGCCATTTAGAAAAGGGATTTAATTAAAATGTAATAAATTTAAAATTTAAAATCTTGCAGTTATTAATGAACTTCAGATACAGAGAATTTTTAAAGTAGTCTCCTAATAGAGACATACTAAAGCATAGCACCACCAATTGAAACAGTTATAAGCCTATGTCACTTGATCAATCATTCCAGTTTTGTAGTTGCTTTAATGTCACTGGCTTGTATTCACTGTTACAATCTAATAATGTTATTGATCTCCCTGAAAAGTTTTTTATTAACTTTCTTAACTTTTAAAATGTCCTTCATGTGGTAACATGGAAATTAAGTGGTTATTCAAGTCAAATATATTATTTTTACTGAATTTACTGAAAGTTATGTTAAATTATTAATTATTATAGTGGTTTACATATTAATTCTTCATACTAATTTATAGGCATAAGTTAGATTATGTAGAAATAGTTCCTTAATGTAACAATGGCATGCTTCAATTCTCTTTTTTTTTTTTACAGTGTAAGTAATGAGTACCATCCAATCTGTCCTTCTGCACGACCCACACATTACGATTGTACATCTCTGCTTGTGCTAAGGCTAACAAAATGCATCAGGTGTGTGCTTTTCAAATCTATTCAAATAGTGTTAAAGCTCAAGAAAATGGATTTAGCTTTTTAGCTTCATTCCACATAAATAAACCTAATTAAAAAATGCAAATATTGCACAGACTTCTAATAGTTAAAATGCTGGTGTTTGAACAATAAAAATGCACCAACTTCAGAATATTTAAAGAAACAGCATTAACTCTCCCCTTCACCTTCCTCCTCTTCTCGTTTGATAACGGGGTTTCCTAAAAAATGGAAAATATGAGGAATCATCAAAGGCCATTTTTGCAACCATGGTCTCATAAAAATATGAAGGTTTTTTTTTTTTCTTCTAATTGTCCAGTTATTGGACAAATATGACACTTACCATCTAGCTTTTTAAGCTTGGGAAGCCTCTTAGTAGCTTCCTCTATCCAGTTGCCCTCTGCAGAATATTTTTCTTCTAATGGGTTCCCCACAAAGACGAGGTCCACCAATGCTGGAAGATCTGCCAGCTTCTGAAACTCCCCTAAAGGAACAAACAGCCTCATAAAATGCTCATCCTTGACGTACCATGACTAAGTACCAACTTCAATGCTCACCCCACTCCTTGACCAAGTTGTTAGACATGTACAAGACTTTGAGTTTCTTCATGACATGAATTCCCTTCAGTTTTTCAATGAGGTTGTAAGAGATCCACAGCTCCTCCAGAGTATCACCTACTGCCTCCTGTGGGGGACAGAAGAGGAGTAAGAAGAACGCGGATGTCCACTTCTTAACGTTATCTTTAATGTTCTTTTTCTTTACTTACAAGTCCATTAAGGTTTTTGATGTTATTCCGCCCCAAGGACAATATCTTAAGGTTCTCTAGGAGAAAAATGTAAATAATAATACTGTTCAGCAATCATGACAAATGCACTTGACAGGTATGCATTTGAGGGGTGTACTTACTTAGACCATTCAAGTTGGCAATTTTTTCAATACAGTTTGTAGACAAGGATAATCTCCTAGGCGGGATAGAACATACAATGAAGATATATTAGAGGGTTATTATATCTGACACACACTGACATTGGTTTACAAGGAAACACATTAAAAATTGGAACTGTATATTTAAACTCACTCGCAGTTGACAAGATTAGAGAGACCTGCGTCCATTTTTTCAATAGGAGGAATCTGACCATAAAGCTTTACTGCTGTGGCCTCGCTCGCTTTTTCACCTGTTTTCTCCTCCTTAAACAACCAAGTGAAATTAAGTAAGATCATTTAACTGACACAGAGCAGAGCTTACATGTTTACTAGAAATGTTTAATAGGTTAAAAGTTGGAAAAGTTAATCTACAAACTAAATTAACAACAAATGGTTTACCCATTTCACCAGGGCCTCTTTAATAGTTGTTGCTTTTGCCTGAAAACACAAACAATAAACTTGTGATGACTCACAGAAAGGTGAGATTATGTTTGTATGTATAATATGTATAATAAAAAGTATTTTTCTCTACGGATATGCTACTGTATATTATTAAAATCACCCGCTCACTAACGTTAATAATAGAGTTGCTAAGCTCGCTATCCTCTCGACATTACGTTGACATCTTCTGTAGCCTGGTCAATACCAAATAAACCAAAACCTCAGCACATTTAAAACATAACTTGTTAATGACTAACAGCTAGCGAGGTGGCTAAATGTTTATCTGCTACTGCAACTGCCTGACACAAGTGATGAACACTGATGCAGCTTGTATTTCCAGCCAGCGTAATGGCCTCGTTTTATTATAAAAACAACTTTCTTATTTCCTCATTTAGAACAATGCATTTTGCACTCAGTGACATCACATAATAATGTGTATTAAAAGCAGAAATAGGATGGGAACTCACCATGTTGCTCTTTACGGTTACTATGGAACTGCTCCGACGCAAAGCGCGTGCGCAAAGTGATGCTTCCGACTGGCACAGGCCGCGTATCCGCGTGACAACAAAAACATCCCGCTGGTCGCGTTGCCGCCTGAAAAGATAAGTCATGTAACAAGTCGAAATAGCACAGGGAAAGAAAATAGGAAAATGCCAGGAGAACCGTGTGAGAGCGACCGAGGTTAGATAGATAGATAGATAGATAGATAGGTACAACAATACTAGCTTTATTAAATGTTCTTATTTTTTGAGAATATTATAATATTCTCAGTATTTTTGTTACTATTCCTTGATCTCTTACTCTCCGAGTACACAAACTAAATATCACAGTGTTATTTTTTGACATTTTTCCTTTTTACAATTGTCGAATTTTGAAGGATACTAAAGTCTCTTTAACAAAATAATATCTCACAATGCTATTTTCTATTGCTATGCTATTTCTATGCTATTTTAATACTTGATACTACTGTAGTCTTTATGCACTGGTTCAGGTTTATAAAACCCAGTGAGACGTTCATGGTGTGATTCCTCAGTCAGACCACTGGGTGGGAGTGATGTAACAATGATTACAATCATACTGCCCTTGATTTAGTGTGTGTGTGTGTGTGTGTGTGTGTGTGAGAGAGAGAGAGAGAGAGAGAGAGAGAGAGAGAGAGAGAGAGAGAGAACAAAAAGAGCGTATGACAAATGACTAGAATCCTAAACATCAGCTTTCTTCTACATGAATTTAATGACAGTTCAATATTTCTGCAAGAACCCATTTCTGCAATAAATAAATAAATCATGCTTTAGTAAATCGTAATTATGACACACCTTACAAAAAAAAAATTCCACTAACCATTGTTTAACCATGGTGTTTGTAGTAAAACCATACACTTTTACTATAATAAAACCATGGGACAAGTTGTAAGGGACAAAAAGTCCTAATTATTACAAAACGTCAAAATTATATAGATAATTATACAGATAATTGTCACAAACATCTTGGTATCTCGTACTTTTGACCTTTATCTCACAACTATGTCTTTGTATCTTATAATTGCTACTTTGTATCTCATAATTATGACTTTGTATCCCATAGTTTGGGCTTTTTATTTCATAATAATTATGACGTTTTATGATTATTTTCAAAGCATGAATGTTTTTTCTTGGTAGAAATGGGCTTCCATAGAGCAAAGAAGTCTATAACACTGGCCTGACAGGCTCTAAAACTTTAACTCATTGTTTTTTTTAAAAAAAACAATAGTATTCTGCATCAATAAGTAAACATGTACAATTGCTATGATGATCACAAAACAAGTCAAGAGTTACAAGAGTTACAATCAGATATTGAGATCAAAGCACAAAGTATCTAAATGCAAACATGCATGTGTGTAAAAGTATAAAAACTTTACAAAAATGTTATAGAAACAGTAAAAATACTGCAAACAGGAATTCAATGTCCAGTACAATATAATATGTTCAGAATGGAAGCACTGAACATTAGATTTTCGAGCCTGATGTTGGACTGGACGTTTATTAGAAATTTAATATGTATTAATCTGTACTACTCCGAGAGTGTCTTACATTTGCATAATAGTGGGCTTTTTATTATTCTTTTTTAATACAATCCCACACGATCGGTCGCTTTAAATTGCTTTGCCTGCGGTCTCATTAGGGAAATGACTATTTGTCACATTTGCACGGAGAAAATCAGTCGCATTACGCTGGCAAAACCATGAATAATGAGATCCAAGAAATTGTATTCAGTGCCGAGGAGCACTTGTATCGTGGTGATCTGACACACGCATGCGCAGTGCAGCCCAGTGACAGCCGAGCAGCCTCCTCAAGAGCCCAGCAGCGAGAATTCAGACAGCAGCAGTCAGTCTCCCCAGTTCCTGTTTCCGCCACGACTCGCCAAGCATCCCTTTCGTTAAAACATACGCGCTGTGGAGATACAAGTACTCCAGTGCCAAATCAAGGTAAGTGTGTCGCCGTTACATACTACCGCATTATGTTAAGGAAAACGACGTTTTTCTCGCCGGCGAGTTCTCTCCATCCCGGCCTGTTGCTAGCTGCCTCGACCGCTGAACGGGAAGAATAACGGTCAGCTTTGCAGCTCGAGCGCACTGTGTTTTCACGCCGTGATAGCGAACTGTGCTCTGGTCAAATAGTCTTCCTGTGGGTATCACGATCACGGCACACTGTATAATGTGTTTATGCACTAGAAAGAGATGAAGGCGATTGCGAATGAGAATAGCAGTGCCAAATATAGGAAGCCTACTTTCAGCGAATCCACACCATATAGCGCAAACGGATCTGTTAACAAATACACCAGGCGACATTATTAATGAATGGCTTGTATCAGAACTGTTGAAATGGTGCGGCGTAAATGCCCGGAATGTTTTAGTCAGACATTTAGCAGGAATCACAACAGCAGTAGCGTGTCCATGTTTATGTGGGTAGAAAGGAGAAAGGCAAGTTAACATGAAGCCGCTGCAGAAATCGGAGTGTTTACTCTTAGACCCTTGTGAAGAAGGCAGAGTGTTACTGAACACTGCGAAATTATGTTTAAAGAAATAGTTCCACCCAAAATAAAATTCAGTTAACTTCATGTTGTTGTTTTAAAACTGTATGACTGTATGTTTTTCTATGGAACACAAAAGCAGAAATTTTGAAGAATGTAGTTTCCATCAAATGACAGTGAATGGGGATTAAAAATGTCAAGCTTGTAAACTGTGATAAATGTGTCATAAAAGTAGTCCGCACATCTCTCACACGCTATTTTCAAAGCGTTTTGGAGCCAAAAGATCACAATTTTGTGAGGAACAAAATGCAGTTTGAGTTGTTATTTACTGAAAATCTTGACATTCGCCTGAGCTTTCCATGAGAGAGTGTTCATTAGTATACATGAGAGAAGCTTTGTTTGAGTCATATCTTTTCAATGAATCAGATGATCCAAACATAACAAATCTGTTTCTCTAAAAAATCAATTATATGACTTGAGAATACTTGGAATATAGTGCAATAAATCAAGTAGACTACATTTGTGGTGCTTTTACATCCCTTTTTTAGTCACCATTCATTGTAATTACATGTAAATAAGCATCTGTCAGTTTCATCAATTTCTCTTTATGATTTGGAACAACGTTAATTTGAGTAAATAACAGCATTTTAATTTTGAGGTGAACTATCCCTTTAAAAATGATGAGGCAATAAAGCCTGTTATTGCAGCAATACAAGTCATTATTATGGTGATGACTGTTTTCTTAACACAGTTCCCACAAGTCTTTTCGCTATTCTTTTAACTGTCAAAGGTTATGTTTCTCAACTGCACTGGGATCAGTTTGATTTCTCATTAGCTAAAATGAGCTGCCTACCTAGAAGGCATATATGTTGAAATCATAGGCACAGGGATTATTTGTCTCTGCCAGTGCTTTTCCTTACTTAATCCACTCCTATCACACCCATTAGACACACTTCAGGATGGGCACCATTAATTATCATCGTATAACAATTTGGCTTCACTCTTTCAAGGCTACTTTGTGGTTTTATCTCCCGTCATGTCGTCTGCTGTTTTAATCGATGCACTGAAAACATTTGCCTCACTTAAGAGCCTTGTAAAATCAATGTCTTCTACAGATGTTCGGACATAATGCCCAGTCCCGGCTCTTCCGAGCGTACACCGATAACGAGCTTTCATAGTCAAGTGTGTTATCTACTTGGACTTGTGTGCATTCTCTCAACATTCATACATCTTTAATAGTGCTTTTTGCAGCTTATCTCACTTGACTTGGAATTAATGATATAATTAAATCTGCTGTGATAATTGATACCTCCACAAGTTTAGGTTTCTGAATAGAGATGAGATGTTGCTCCTGTAAAGTCAGATGGTCATCATCAAAAAATTAAACTGTTTTCTGAATCTATCCTTGATCACTTGCATTGCATTTGGCCTTAGAGCAGCAAAAAATACAACATGAAGATTTTACTTCATGCAACTGTGTAAATACTGTATGTTACATGCCAGGTTTCAGACTATTAGTTTTCCATTGTACACTGGACAATATGTTTGTCAAGTAACCTGAAAAGTGGTAAACAAATATTGACTGAATCAGCCTGACCATATTAGATTAGACCAACAAAATTCATTTTCATGGGTCAGGTAAAAGTCACTCCTTCACGTTTCACTTTTTACAGTGTAGTCAGATAAACTGAGGGAATGAATTCGACACTCCTCTACTATGTTTACTTGCCAGGGTCCTTAGAGCTGTCTTAGCCAATGGCAGTGCCTGTAACTTCCCTAAGGGGCGGTTCATTTAGCTAGAGGCCTTTTTCAGGGAATTACTCTAAAACAAATCCACAAATAGAGTTTTGAACATGTTTTGTCAGGTGATCTAAAATGTACTTCATGTGGTAACATCTGAATTCATTTAAAACGACATATTCAGCTGCATTATGAAAACTTATATAAAGGTATACACCAACTTAAGTCATATTTAAGGATTAGATCAGGTACAAACTGCTAAGGTGGCAATAATATGCTTCCTTTTTCAGTGCAGTATCAAATTTCATGCTGATCTCTGAATAGATGCCAGTTTTAAAGAGAGCAGTGAATACATCTGTTCACATTTTCATATTTAGATGAAGGAAATTGGCTGTTATAAAGTCAGGGTGAGATGTGGCCTTATCTTGCTCAAGTTAACCATAAGTGAAGTTTATCTTTACTCCAGTATTTTATTAGCATTTACACTGATGTAAGTTTTTGATGTTGTATAATCATCTCTCTTGTTGAAAGTTTGCTTTTAATCTCAGTTCTGTTCGGTCAATCACAAGTCTCACACAAATGAACCATAAATATTCATTAATTTGTCATAGGCCCCTGGAGTCTTGTTGCAGCTCCACGTTTTGCACTGACTCACTCTGCTCACACAATTATGGTTGTGAAACATTAACTTGAAAACATAATATGTGGTTATGGGCATTCCATAATGTGTAGCTTCACATTCCCACGTGATCCAGTGCTACCTTTGCGCTTAAAGGTTTTGTTTTGTGTTATTTAAATTAATGACACTGATGTGGTGACTGCACATGTTGCCATAGTCACATGATCATGTAACAGCACACTTTGCCTAGCGGAAATCCGTTGTATTCATGTCTGTCTTGTCACATTTGTCGTATTTGAGTAATGAACTGAGAAATCTAATAATGCCCTCGATAGATAATTGTCTCCTGGGGTGAATTATGAAGCAGAATTATTAACCCAGGAAAAGACGTTCTGGTTTATGCTCGTTTTATTGAGATTGAATGGAGGAGTAATAGAGTGCAGGGCTTTGCTACTTTCTTAACATACATTCGCCCCATGCTGTGAAGTGAAGGTCAGGACGGGGGCTGTAATAAAGCTCAAAATCACGGATCAGACTGGAGCGAAGGGAATCTCATTCCCCTCCCCCGCTCCCCGTGCTCATCTCTTCTATTCTGCCAATATCAGGTGACTACTCTTGGCTGAGTTTCCATAGCAATGTGGGCAGTGGGCGGGGATAAAGAGGTTCTGATCAGTTTTAATGATAGTGTAGTTTGCCTCTCTGAGCAGGAGATGGAAAGTCTCTCCCAATAGGTTTTGATTGGAACGGCAGAGAGGTGTGGGATTGGGCGGCAGGGACTAGCGTGCACAAGTGCAGGTGTGTGTGTGTGTGTGTTTGCATGAGATGGATGATGAAGCGAGTAGCTGCTGTGTGGTGGGATAATCACATGGATGAAATCTCTGGCAGGGATCCTAATGGCAGACCATGTAGCTTTCCACATGATGAACATTTGCACTCACTCTTTCCCCATTCTAGTTCTGCGGCAGTGGGCAGCAAGAAAGAACAACCCAGCCATTGTCTTTACTAACTCTCTCTTTCCCAGGACAAGGTAGACCGTGAGTCATTCTTCAGAGCCCTTTGGATATTGTAAAAGTCTGTATGTGTGTGTGCATGCTCGTGCGTTTGTGTGTTTTGCTGGTAGGTTCTTGGCTGACTGCTTTTGCACCCATCAGACTTGACAGTGGCCAACGACAGGGAGCTGTTTCATCGGCTATAAATACCACACTGCAATGTGGAGCATCGCTCTGGCAGCTGCAGGGGAACTGCTCCGCCATCGCCCACACATGAGGAGAGGAAGGGTCAGGATTACACCAACCACAGACCTTGTTTGACCCCTGCAGAAAAATGACACTTTTTTGCACAAACATATGGTCTGAATGATTAAATGGGAATATTTGCCCTGGAAGCCGTGCATTTGCTGCCACCATAGTCAATGATTACCTACCGCAGGGCTTCATTTAATTCAGGGGAAATTTGTTGCACATGACACCGCTTTTCTCCCAGAGTTCCCCATGCCCTTGCCGTAACGGACAAATAAACGTGAGCGATTGTGCCAAATGCACATCTGCAAAGGCAGTTGGTAGACTCTCTTCAAAACGTAGGGTAAATAGTCCTCAACAAACTGAACCGAGCCCCTTGTTTAGAGTTGAGAAACCCAGAGGCACGCAGTTTGCACAATAATTGTGTCCTCTGCTTGAGCTACTTGCAGACAATGAGGCCAAGGTTACTTTAATTCAGAAGGAGAGGAAAAACTATCAACAGAAATAGACCGTAACCGTCTCTCATAGTAGCCAGGTACTTTTCCACCAGGTCCTTGCTCTGTGACTGTCCGAGTTACAAGAGAGTTTAATGTGTTTGGTTCTTTCTAAACTCCATTATTCACCTTGCTTCGTCATCTGTGCCAGCAAACACACCTTTCTCGACCAAAGTTGAATTCGACACACCCTCTGGCACACACTTCAGCTCAATGGAGACAGAGGTGTGAAAAACACAGAACAGTAAATCAGAGGTACAATAAATAGCTGTTTTTGATGGGATTCATTTTCCCAATGATGTTTCAAGTTACAGTAAGTAGCAGAGTACTGATTTGAATGGGACTGACATCTCTACTCAGATGGGAGTGTCTGTTGTCTGGATGTGGGTGCATTCATCATGAAACCCATTGAAGTAATCAAAATTTAATTTTCTTTTTACATCTGATATAAAAAAAATTACTTGAACCAACAGCTGTTTTCTTACTCAGAAAGCTGGCAAAAAAACTAAATCCATAATGAAGGTGCAGTTGATAGTGGAGTGAGAAATTTAGCTCTACTTCAAAGTAAATGAGGAGAGTCGTTATGGAAAGAAACAATATGCCACAATCACAGACATTCCTGTTTGGGTGGGATAAGATTTCTTAGAGGAACATAAGGTTTGTAGTAAAACATTAGGTAATTTGCAACACAAATTTTACTTAGGCTGTGTGAGGAAAAAATAGTGATGTGTCTGATTTGGATGGGATTACAGAAAGTACATCTGCGAAACACAAATTTACCTGACCTTCTCAGGGAAAACTAGTCCCATCCAAATAGGCTTTAGGCTGAATACCCAGGGGACTCATGTCTGAGGTAAAGATGATGGAAGCATTTTTGAGGCATCTAGTCCTGTAGTCTGCATTGCTCAGCACTGACCTGAGTGAGACTGCTGTCTCAGCTCAACTGGAGTATGCTCAATAGCATCTCTAATGCCTTGTGGATTGCTAACGGCTTCTCTGGGACAATTAAGCATCTCTGCGGTGCTCACAACGATGGATGGAGATCTGCATAAAGAGCAACAGAGGTAGGATCAGAGGGCAGACAAGATGTCTATTGGAATGTTATTAAACAAACCCGAATTGCAGGGTTAGGGCATCTTATCCATTAAGTGCCAGCCTTCAGGAGTCATCAGGTTGAGGTAGGTCACTATGATTGTTGATTGTCAGAGCTGGACTGTACGTCAGCTTCTTGTTATCCCCTTTATGCACGAAGTAGAGGTGGGGGATTGTCATACTAAGAGGATTCAGGGGGATTTCACGATTGGATTTCATCTTCTGCTGATTGATATCTTTAGCCATTTCAAGCATATAGACTCTCGGAGTGCATGATACAGCCTATCAGTTGCATGGTGGGTAATGCACTTTACTTAGCTTATAGCAGCATCTGCTTCCACTTGGTATATATGCCATCCCAACTCAGCAATCACTTGTCCTTTCTGTCTCCTGCCCTTCGGGTGTGAAGAAAAAAAGATGGTCCAAACCTCACGGGACACAGACATATTGAGTGTGCTTTTGTAAGTCCCAATCTGCCCCCTCTCTCTTGCTATCTGTTTGTCTCTTTCTTTCTTCCCCGTTCTGTCATTTCATCCTTCTGAAAATTGCTTCCCCACTCCTCAGTTGTGAAACCAAAGTGTACTATGGAATATTAGAGGGAATGCTTGATGAGACCCTGCCAGACCTTTCTGTTTGAACCTTAGCACTTGGACCACTAGTAAAATATTTGCTTCCCTCCATTACTGTTTGCATAAGCTGAATTGAACACTTAAGTTGTTGCTCATTGTTGGTTTTGTGTGAAAATCTCAGCTATACCTTTTGGCTTGAAGCCCAGCTGCCCCTCACCCACTGAGTAGAGTTGTTAGCCCGGGGGGTTCGGCTCAGGTGGGCTCTGCCACCTACACAGAACAAAACTGCAGCAAACCGCAACTGGGTTTAAGCCAGACAGCTAACATAGGTTGTCACTGAAATCTTCCGATTGAACATTTTTATACTGCTATACTTCACATGCGTCAGTTTGCATGTCAGCATGCTACTTGCAGTTTTGTCTCCATGCATCAGTTATTCCTTAAAAACTATTGCAGGGCAAGGCCAAGTGACCGCTGGCCATTTGAAGCTTAAATCTGTACACTCAGAAGCGCTATGATCACAGTGTTTATCTGCTGCCGGTGGTTTTCAGTAGTGCAGCACAGGGCAGGCAGAGGATGAGTCGAATGCTAATTTGGTACAAAGCCAGAGGAGCAAACCTCATGTGACACTGATGACAGAAAGACAGGGTGCTGAGCGGAGATATGTCACATTCTGGGTTCTGTCCTTTTCTTCAGTCTTTTTGAGCTGTGCAGAAAAAGTACAGCCTGGAAAATGGTAAAAGGGTTGAGCAAGCACCCTTTTCCCTTACCGTGCAGGTGACGAATTGTTTGATAAACGTGCCCTTTCTTTAACCTCCCTTTCACTCTTTTCATCTCTCAGTTGCAATGTCTATTTCCTTCTTCCGTCCTTCTTTCATTCGCTTTGAAATCGACTGCTTGCAGAGCAGCATCTTTGAGCCAGGCTATCGACTACAGTTTAGACACCGTGGAGTAGCATTAGCCTGTGCCAGCGAGAGGGATGTAAGGCAGAGAAGATCCTGTTCGGCGAGATAATCTGATCAGTGGATTTGTCGACTTAATTTTTTGCTAATCCTCATAGTGTTGTGGCAAACCCTTTTGTGTTGAAAAGGCACAGGTTGTCTTAATTGGGATCAAGAGTTGGATTGATGCTCATGCCATCTACAACATACTGCGGTTTCACAAGCGGAATATGTTATAAGATTTAGTGGACATTTATTTTACTCTGTTGTTCAGAGGACTCTTTATTTCATTAAAGTTTACACTGATAAATGATGATGTGAAGCTGTATTGCTGGTTATACGCCCTTAATGCATTTGTTAGGGATATTCACTTTCCTGGCTAGTCAAGAGATTTGTATAACTGGCCAGAGGAGTACTGACAACAAAATGGAAAGAAGCTTAATCCGTCTAGATTACAAACACATTAATGAGCCAGGCATTGTCACCAGACTCAGTAATGCCAGTAGTTCAAGCTTTGTACTTGTTCTGTTGATATTTTCACCGGCCACACTAATTTTTTTTTTCTTTTTGAAAACCCATACTAACTTTGATTTGGCAGACAGTGTTTTCCAAGTGTTTTATATTATTTTAACAGATACATTATATTTGTAAAACTGTTGTGTGGTTAGCCCACACTGACTTTGATTTGGCAAACAGTGTTGTTAATAATATAATAAATAAATAAATAAATATACAAATTTTAAGAAATAATTAAAAAAATGCCAAACTGTGTTTGCCAACATTATTTTTCCCCCCAAGAATTTTAGCCTGAGACTTTTTTCTTTAGTACAATCTCCAGACAGTTACACCATCTGGTCATTTTTAATTTAAGCCCCTCAAAATATTAAAATGACTTCAGGAATGGAATTTTCCCTTATAAATATGCTAAATTCAGATTTTAACCAAAAATCTTGATGTTGATTTACAGTAAAGGAAGTCATTGACATTCTGTCAACTACCCAATATGTATTTCATCATTTCCATTCAAAGTTTCCTTTACAAAACAAATGTATTAAGTTTTTCATTTGCATCAACAGTAGAGTCAAATTATTGACCGAGCTATAATTTAACCCCATGACAGCTATAAATACATAAACACATTTACTGGAAAACAATGGCATACTGTGATGGGTTGATAATTATAGTTATCAACCCAATCTAACTTATTCTTACAAGATTCACAGAAATAATAGAAAACCAAACATTTACATTTGCAAGGCACGAAAACATCAGTTCGACTTTATCGCTCAACCCTGGACACCCTGAATAGGTACTTGAGGACTTTGGTCACTGTTCAGTCTTACAACCATGAGATCATAATACAGGAGTGAAGAGAACAGAAGAAGGAAGTGATTGGGATCAGGCATTATAATTTTTCGATCATATGTGAATGTATGTATGTATGAACGACTGAACATAAATGATGCAGACAGCAGTACTGTATGTGGTCTGTTTTGCTGAGGTCCTGGCACTGGATGAGCTGCCCTCTTAAGTGCTCCACTGACATCCATGCTAATCAGCATGCCTAGTGACAGACTCTGCATTGCCGAACGCTCAAGTTTGGTGCGAATGGATGTTTCGGTTCTTCAGTGATTTGCACGGTTTATGGGTGTGATCAGAGCGTCTTTTGTGAGCATTAACAGTCACGCATAAACAGGCTTTTCGGCATTGGGAAATAGAATTTCAGGGCAGTTGAGATGCCCTTGGGAGGCAATCACAGAGGCGCTCTGCAAAAGCTTCTGAACGCCTGTGGCCTACCGCGTGGAGCTACAACATTGAAATCACTCAACATTATTCATTAGCAGCTTCCTCTGTGCGGTTTATGTGTTGCATTCATGCACTTACATTTTACCTCGCATGCTAGCTGGAAACCTGGCATGGCATATATGCCGCTCTAGCAGGAGGCAGCTTGTGAGAGAGGTATCATTTGTCTGAATGAATCACCTCATCTCCTTCTCTCGTGCCGCACACCCAGCGATTTTTACAGCACGGTGTAATTGGCCACTCTGTTTTCCATCTGTTGCTTGCTTGCATTCCTTGTCATATTCCCTCTGCTGTCCTGCCCACCCTCGGCACCAGCGGCACAAGGGAGTTGTGTGTTTTTGCCAACAAGTGACGATAGAAGCAAGATCAAATAGAATTCATAAAAGTCGATAAACATCCGCCTGCCGTTTCATTATCTCTCTGTCTCCTCTCCGCGAGCTGGAGGTGTGGGTGCCATTTATTTCCTCAGAGGAAGGCCTCTCCATTCCTGATGAGAACTTTTCCATTTCACATTCTTGCCCTAGGCAATGGATCAGACTGTCAGAGTTACTTGCGTCTCCGAACTCCTCCACGATTCATCACTCCTTTTTTTGTTTGTCTTTTTTCCTCCAGACAAAGAGTTGTGGCCCATTACATATGTGCCTTGGAGAATTTATTTATTTTTTTGGTTTCTTTTGATTTAGTCAAGGTTAAACTTTAGAATACAGCTCTGTGGCTGAGGGTGTGAAATTAACACCAACCAAATGCGGGTGCTTTTTGTGCAGCGGTGGGTAATTGTGCTCATCTATCAGCCATTGTAGCAGACGACCTGTAAGACACGACAGACTGACATTTGACAAGAAATGCCGTTGCTTAGATGCATAGGCACACGCTTGAAGAAACACATTTTATTATCTTGATGAACAGACAAAACATAAGCCGTCAATATGCCTGATTCGCTGCTTCTGGGTGCTCTGTCACTCATGTCTATTTGTAAGGTAGTCGCATTTTTATAGAATATAAATTTAATCCTGTGATGGCAAAGCTGAATTTTCAGCAGCCATTTCTCCAGTCTTCAGTGTCACATGATCATATAGAAATCACTCTAATATGGTGATTAGGTGTTCAGGTAACATTTCTTATTAATATCAATGTCAAAAACAATTGTGCTGCTTAATATTTTTGTTGAAACCATGCTACATTTTTTCAAGATTCTTTGATAATAGAAAGTTCGAAAGAACAGCTTTTATTTTAAATAGAAATCTTTTGTAACATTGTAAATGTCTTATCCGTCAAAGTATCGATTTCTCTCAAAAAAATCATATGGACCCCAAACCTTTGAACTATACAGTAATAAAACATCAGTTAATTGTTTCCCCTGCTATGTCTGCTGTAGTCTCCTGGTTTGCAGCGTTGTTTTAGGTGTTTTTTGCAGTGCCAATTTGAGCATGGCTCAAGCCAAGACAAAAAGCCTATTGTTTTGGTCTCTGATTAATTGCCTTACAGGGGTTTATGTGCGTCCTAGGGAGGACTCCTACACACACTAGGACACAGAAGACTCATTCACTGTAGTCTCAGTGTACAGTCATGTCAAATTCCTGAGTCTTGATTTGATCTTTAAGCTCTTCATTTTAAACTTACTTATCAAGCTAAGGTCTTAGAAAATGCAAACATATTTTTCATTCTCTCCTCCCTCTATATAAAGATGTCAAGTGCCATCTTTTCTCTGAAAGCCTCAGCGGGGTGATGTTGACTAGTGGATGCATGATAAAATTGCAGATGACAGGTTTGTTTATCCTGTGCAGTCAGGAAAACAATGTGAAAGATGCCTTGATCTAAAGGGCTGGAAATTTTTGACATCTTTTAAAATTGCATGCTTCTTTGTTGTTTTTTAAAGGGTTTGAAAAGTAGATTGGTCAGTTATTCAGTTTGATGTGGTTGTATGACCGTTGCATATACTGGATAACGTACAGCCACGTAGTTTGTATATTTTTGACATTAATATATTTTGTAGTTAAATGTTATACTGTATCTTGCCCTCATCAGGCTTTAATAAAATGTCTGGTAAAGCTGTGCCACAGTAAGAGCATTTTAAAATGTGCCAGTCATGCACTTAGTTGAGAGGCGTTTTAGTGCCCCACCAATGACATTCTCTCATGTCAGCCAAGCTCTTGAGTTTCCCACCGCTTGTTTCCTGGTCTTTTACTCTACTGGAGCCTTGTATAAGACTCTAGACTCTAGTTGGACTTAAGTTCCAAAAAAGTTGAATTGATTTTAGGTCTATAAGGTGAAACATTTTCTCATAGTACACATTAATCAGTTTAAATTTTTCCATTTCACTGTGCCTTTTTTTACTGTCAAAATATTTGCATACAAAAAAACACCCAAGATAAAGACGTTAATTAAAAAAATAATAATATATCAGTGTTTCCCAGAGGATTTTGCGAGGTTTGTGGTGGCAGGTGACATCACACACTAATTAGCATATTTATGACGTCATTGTGTCGGGTTTGCATTCAGATAAGTTTCGGCAGTGATCTGTTCTACCCTCTAAACTGTCACATACTTTAATACATACTTTTAATAACTGAATGCCCAATAAAACCGTTAATATTTACATATTTTCTGTTTTCATACATAAAACACATAAAGACTAAACACGACCCATTATTACTACATTTTAACCAGGAGTCACTCTAACTTTACTCAAATCCTGATTTATAATCGTGACATTGATTTATAAAATCAACAGACATCTACACTAAAGAGCAACTATGCGGTGGTTTCGGCTAATTATTTTTGTCTCATCCAGCTCGCTGCCTGCGTCTGAGTAACAAACTATTTGCATATTAACAGACAAACTATGTTCATAAGCCCAAACAGTCAGTAAGCAACAAGTGCTTGGAAACTCTTGTTTTGTACTCATTTAGTCGGCTGTGGTACGGCTAACTGAATACGCTACTTCTCTGCTGCTCGCTGCACAGAATAGACGCCGAGAGACGCGATACTGTGCGCAGGGCAGTACTGGCGAAATCTTCCAACTGAATGAAAGCTAAGGTTTATCCAAAAATGTCGCTAGGCTTGTCAGTGTGTACCTTTTATGGAAAAAAGCTGCTAAAAGGGTCTGAAAGTTGCTAAATATAGTGCTAAAGTCACGCTTGTGTGAGACGTGGGAGCTGCTACAGGGGTCGGTGGATATTTGTGGCGGTCAATGTGAATATTGTGTCAGGCTGCCACAAATAAATCAATGTATAGGAAACACCGGTTGATCCAGTTTGCATGACGAATCGACGACGCATGCTTGAGAGCAATTTACACAGGTCATCCAACTGAGGTCAGAAAGCGTGGAAATTCAAAAAGTGGAATTCGAATTTTATCTTCCTGGGCAGGTCGCAATTTAAGCTTATGTATGGGAAACACTGTATATGTTTAAAGAAAAAAATGTAGAGTCTGCAATTAAATAGAATTAAAGTTAAAATAGTCTTTTGAAACCTCACATACTTTCTTTTATATAAGTATAACTTAATGACTGCATAATTGACATGGGCATTGTGGCAGAGATTTGTGACCATGTATGAATGAGCTGCTGACTCAGACATGTGATTGTTTATTTAATCACTTTTTTAATGTAGTATTCCATCACTGCCTTATTTTGCTAAAGATATTCTTAGAGATGACTGCCTTATGCCCGGATGAACCTGGAGACCAGTAGTGATCCTTCAAGGCCATTCTGCCTGCACAGCTCAGTCCGTCCAGCCTCGGCCAACTGCCTTCAGATCAATATGACCATCTCAAAATCACTTTGAGTCCCTGCCCAGAACCTAGTGACAACCATCTGCTAGACAGATTCTCCCAAATACATAGGAACACACCCTCAAATCTGTCTCCATAGCATTACCAATTGTTGGTTCGCTTCAGTCTTTCTTGATCACTGAATATGCCTAGTTCTCCACCAGCTAAATTACATTTCAACACACACAGTAATTTGTTGCAGAATGGTGAGGGCTTAATGATGCTGAAACTCATCACCCTCATGAAGAAAAGTCGGGAGTGTGAGGATGTGCAAGAACCATCAGGCCTGGCACTGCAAACCTCTGCAGGTCAGGTCTGCCATGTTTCGCCTTTGCTTGTCAAGGTCTACTGTATTAAAACAGCTTCAGACCATCAGAAAAATCTGTAGGAGGAGGGTTTCCAAACAATAGATTTTCACTCAAGAATATCTGTAAGGATTTTACTGCTTTGTTTTGTGCGGGCATTGATTTATTGTTAAAGGAGGCAGCTTTGTCAAGGTTTAACCAGGCCAGTGTTTTCTGGATCTGCTTCTGTCATCAAATGGGAGAAAAATAGCATTTTATGCTAATTGCTCAGTCTGTGGCGTTGAAAGCTGTTTGGGTCCATGCCAGTGATGTCATTTAATAAACAGACCATTGATCTATTTATTCAGAAACTAGATTATCTTGTTCTCATTATATGAATGATGTTGCTTCTATCAGATAACTGGTGTGTGTATTTTGTTGTTTAGGGGGCCTCATGTTTGCAGTATTCCTTTGTTAATTTTCTTCTTCTTAATGAATTCTTCTTTCATAGTTGTGCTTGCAAAAATATGTCTTTTTTGGTTGCCCTTCTCTTAGTAATGAGTAGCTTTGATTTCCTTGCCTTCTCTTGTTTCTCCAGCATTTGAATTGCATTCTTGTGTGTTATGCTTAGAGGCCTAATATTGTTGTCATTTGTCAAACAGGACACTATCGATCTAGTCATTCTATGCAAGAATCCGATGTAACCTGAGGTTAAACACCGCTCAAGGGCGTGATAATGACAGAACTGGGATTAAGCCTGCAACGTTCATGTTGACCACACAGCTGCTTAAGTTACATTACTGCCACCCTCAAGATAGGTTTACTGCTTTCCATGATCCAGAATCAAACAAGAAATCTGATCCTAAGTGTGATTTTTGACAGTAATTTGAAAGTTCATGAGCATTTTCCCAGCAGTGTATAATATAAAATGGTTTTTATATATGATTTCTTAAAATGTATTTATATTTATTTATCTAGAATTATGAATCATTCCAAGAAGTTGCTCTTGTATAACACCCTACTAACTAACAGAAACAGACTGCAATTGGTGTGAACATCAGCCCTAGTAGTTAAAAGGCCCTTGAGAGGGATTTTCCATTTTTTATTTTGTTTTTCATTCTTAATGTCCCAGTATTAACACTGACCATGCATAACCTGCGTCAAACCACAGTCCGCAAGTTCTTTGACGACAAAAATGTTGAATCCCCAACAAAAAAGCAGTTTACCAGCCAGCCTTAACACAAGATGAATATGCAACAAATTGGCGGACATGGCCTGAGGAGAAACCACATTTAGCTGAGTTTATTCTTTAACACCCTTCCCCACAGTTTCCTCTCTTCTGTCACCCTGCTTTTTAGCCCTTGGGGCAACTAACAGCACTGCTTTTTTGGATGAAATACTCATCAACATATCATTAAAACTGACTGCACGGCCCTTATTCAAATACGAACATCACTTAACATAATGTTCACATGCCCTACTAGCTATGCATCCAGGAACTGGAGAATAAGCATTTGAACATGTGCATGTGAGTTTATGTGTGTTTCCATGCGTAAATATTCTGATGCTCCAAATTTACACGATCAGCAGCTTTGTTAGTGAAGTGTAAGGGTACATGTGTGTCCATGCATGTTGTGTGTGGCTTTGTGCTTTAGGTTAGCTTAGGGCTCCATGCTGTTCGCCTTCCCGTAATTTTTATATTCAAAACCGACAATCTCGCTAGCTTCTTGCATATCCATATTATCATCTACTATGCAAAAGACCCAAACCTCCGTGTTTTAACTCTTGATCTGCACTGCCTGCGGGGCTCGAGGGGATGGAACATCACCTCTCACACATTGCCTCTAGTTTGAGAGGAAATTTATGCTCTGTTTAAAATATTGCACGCTTGCTCTATTCAGCATTTGGTTCATTTGCAAGTCTTAAGATTTTCCTATTTTAAAACCCCATTAAATCGCATTTTATTTTCTGTATTGATGTATTTTCTATTGCAACAGGAAGCTTGTTTTTTTTTCTTTTTTTATAGCTAGCAGGCTTTAATTATGTCAAAAATGATCTATTGGTGTGTTCAAGTACTCCTGGGAAATTCGTATTTACGAGTTCGGATGCTGTAATTACAACATCAGGCACATTCAAATCACTTGGTCGGAGCAAGATGGCAATTCTACAAAAAATAAATAAATAATCACCACTTTAAAAAAAAAAACTCTGAATAAACAATGCACATCAGATGTGTCTTTGTTTAAATTCTCTATTTTGTAAATGCAACTTAGCTAGTTTTATTGTTAATGTGAAATAGATAATAAATTCATTAATTTCAACAAATTTACCATCAGTACAGACACTGCTTCTATTGCGTCCCCTCGTATTTTTTTCACTGACTCCTCTATCTGAGAAATAATAGTTTCCCACTCGTAATTCTGACGTTGTGGTGGCATTTAAATATGATCTTTCCAAATTATCGTATAAATTTAATTACAAACAACAACACAGTAGTAGAGTAGATGAGTACATTTCTCTAGATTTAAAATGAGAATCATTGAAGACAGAAAGTATTGTACATGAGGTCTTCCTTCATGTAAAATGAGGGTTTAGCCAGACCACTGTAAAATAATGTGTGAAAATTAATTAGGACAGACGTATATTACTGTTAGGGTTTGTTTTTCAGTTTTACTCCTATGCTTTTTTTAACCACAACATTAGTAATAAAAATAATTAGCTTTATATTAAATGGGAAACAAATAATTTATAAAAATATCGGCTGTTTATTAGTACTTTTAAAGCACATATTCTGCATGACCATATTCTACATCCCTAATCCTACCCAATATCTAAACTTAACAACTACCTTACTAACTATTAAGAAGCAGCAAATTAGTTTATTGAGGAGTCATTGTTAATGGTTTGTTAATAGCGAGATCTGGACCTTAAAATAAAGTGTGACTATAATAATTTCATTAATTTCAACAAATTTACCACCAATGCACACTATTGCATCTCCCTGTACATCTATTGTGTCTCCCCATATTTTCTCACTGACGACCTAACGTGGAAACTCTGGGCTCAAAAATTTTTTAAAAGATTTTCCGACTTGTAATTACACGTCCATGTTCGTTCAATAAATACAATCTTTCTGACATGACTGAACACACCATATGATTTGCAGGTGGTTTAAGTGGGTGGGTCATTTTGCAATCTATAGAGCATCTGATTGGACAAAATGTTGTGTAGTGCAGGATGAATCATTAGTTTTTTTCCCAGAAGAGAAAGACTGTAAATTTTAGACATATGTATCTGCTAAAAGTTATTTTGTCAATTATATGCTAGCGTAGGAGTAGCATATAGATGGCTTCAAACTAATAGACACTGACTAAAAGTCTCAAAACTCAAGAGAACTGACAGAAATGAATCAAACCGTGAACACTTGTGATTGTGTCTGTGGGAGGAAGAGAGGGAGAGGGAGAGCAGCATTTGGAGAAATGAGACCAAACAAAGTTTTGTTTCAGACTATTTCAGTCTACCCTGCATTTTTCTTTCTCTCTCCACTTCCTTTTTCTTTGGAATCACCAGTTCTTCTGTGTGGGACCTCAGACACACGTACACACGGAAATACACTCAGGAACTTAGTTCATCTTGAGGCGGGTGTGCACTGTAGGAACACTGCCAAGACGTCGCTATCTTAGACAACATCCGCAGATTGTAAAAGATTTCTTTTGTCAGAAAGTCTTTGTTTGCTTAGTGTGACTTCCTCACAGATTAATTGCCTTTGTGGTGAATCTAGCCTCTGATGCTGTTCTGGCAGTATCAGAAATGTTGGGCCTTATGACCTTCGAGATTTTGGGTTTTCATGTGGTTTTACATCAAGTCTGTGGAGCAGGTTGGTTATTATGTGCATTGTTAAGCTTGGTTTCACATTGTTTTCATATTTGTGTATTTACAAGTATTTTTGGTCTTTTGAATTACCATGCAAATGTAATGACAAGCAACAACACAGAGGACCAAATGAGAACATTTCTCCAGATTTGAAATGGGAAGCACTGTAAAAAAAAAAAAAATTTACACAAAGGTCCATTCATAATGTATGAATGCTCGAGGGTTTAGCTAGACCACCATAAAATACTGTGTGAAAGTGAATTAGGATAGACATATCACTATTATTTTTTTTTCTCAGTTTTACTATTAACAACAACAACAACAATAATAATAACATAATAAAATTTATATTATAATGTAATTTTAAAAATAATCATGCCAATTATAACCAACATTATATGAAATTCAGGTTTTTCCACAAAACAATACTGTGAATAGAAAGTGGACTTAAAATATTTTAATATTTTAAACATTCACGTATAGCCGTTTGAAATGTTTGTATACAAAGCCTTAAAAGAAATTATACTTTTTTATGCTTACAGACAGTTTTATGTTCCAACTTTCAAGTTCAGTTGACTTTATAATGTATGGCTGTTAAGCTTACACTGTGGTATGAACAACTGACAGTTACATTTTTATTACCATAATTAATCAGTCATTAATCACGATTATTTGTATGAAAACTGATCACCAGTCAAAATGTAATAATTGTGACAGACCTACGAGAATGTGACACAGACTAGTGATGCACAATGACCAGTATATTAAAATGACAGTACAACAAGTACTGTATACAATTGTTATGTAAATGCCCTAATAATAAACTTAATTTATATAGCAGGAAAATTAGTAATGCTACCACATTAAACTGTACTGTATTTTCTTTTTTGTTTATTTTAAGATTTTTCTTGCATTCTTAAAGTCCGTGTAAAGTCAATATTAAATGTGTGTTCTGAGTTTGTCAAACCACAGAAAAATGTTTTATTAACCACTCAGCCAAATTTGAATGATAAAAAAATCCCGGCAAGTTAATAAAATAAGGAAAAAATAAGCAGTATTCTCTGCTCGCAAACGCTGAGAGCGTGTCAACTGGCGGCGCTGAAACCACACCCACTCGCGGAAAGCTGCCGTCTGAATGGATGCACCCTTTAGCAGCTTAATTCAAATAAGGAGACCGAGCGGTTAAATTGTAAATCATTGTAACCAGGTAATATGCATTTACGTGACAGTTAGCTAGCATAGCTAGCAAGCAAACTGTAGACTGTAATAGCTAACGTTTATGACAGTAACTCGCGATTGAGCAGCGAACCACTGATGCTAATGCGCTCTAGTTATTAATTGTGTTTGACTTGAAGCAGCGCTGTGCAGAACGATTGGTGTATGATGACAAAGTACCGCGAGAGCGATTCGAAAGCATAAGGAGCCGTCTGCTCTTTATAGCTCTCACTGTACTCTGACACACAGTCACCGTCGGTCAGTGCTGCTTCAAGTCGAACACACCTCTTAAATAGTGTTAGGGGAAGGGGGCCGTGCTCAGTGACTCCGTTTCGTCATCGAGTCACCATTTTAACCCCGCCCAGAAAATCCTGAACATGAAAACGGTGAAAAACTGTTTAACGGTCTAACTTCACAATTAAGTACTACATAGTTCACAGTCTTTGTAGCATGTTTCAGCAATGCATTTCTAACATTTATAATGTGTTTAGAAACAATTATCAGAATTGACTTTACACGGACTTTAAGACATTAACACTAGTAAATTATATGAATTAATAAACAGAAATATTTTAAAATAACTGCTTAACTACCTTAAACTGCTGAAGCCACTGGGATTTTGAGTGTTTTTCCATATGACGTTAAAGAGGTCAGGTGGTACAAGTTGAAGCTCTTAGAAAATTCTGAGTTTACAAGTTGTAATTATGAGTTCTATGAGGACACCCATTTTACAAGTCAGAATCCTGTAATAACGGTAATTCCGACATGACATGAACGCACCTTATGTGTCACCCAGTATAAATGTGTATTGTGAAGTGTGACATAAAAGAATGCTGATGTCACATAGTCTGTCGAGGGTCTCTCTGGGGTCACATCATAACATTATACAATCTGACAAGCAGCTGTCATTAAGGACAGCAAAAATCACACTGCGTACAGCCTTGACTAGCTGTCTAAGATTGCAGATATCTTGTCATTTTCACATACACTTTTCAGTGACAGCATATGTTTGAGAAAATGTGAGTGTTTTGTGAGGTGCTGGTGTAGCAGCGTTACAGGCCTGCCAACACCTCCCACTGATTTTGACCCCTCCAGGAGATGCAGCCATCCAGAAATGCCCATCTGTGCTTCTACCTCCTGCAGCGAGATCTGTATGTGTGTATGCGCTTATACCTAGCGCAGATCCACACACGTTTACAGTGTGAATACACTGCAGGACTGTTTGTGGTTTGCTGTTACCGCCTCATCACCGCGTGCTTGTAGAGACGGTGCTAGCCCGCAGCTGCTGCCCAGCATGAAACATATTACAGTGGCGCCCATCACATGCCAACTGACACGTCACCTTTCGTTTCGCCTTTAATCTCGAAGACTGCTGACTTACAGCAAAAGCTTGACTCGTAAGTCAATGTTTGTAATGAGCTTGATGACAAGTACTTTGTTTTGTGCACATGCAGCATGATTCAAAATATTACTAGACTGAAAGGATGCAGAGTAGTTTTACCTTTCCACACTACCCGTAGTACAAAATACTGAGTCGTTCCGGTACCAGCTGATAGGTGACTGCTTTCAAACACTCCCGTATTTGTGTGAGCATCAAGGGTTTCTGTTTACAATGTGTTTTTGCAGTGTTGAGCATTGTAGCTAGTCACAAACATGTTTGATTTTTGATGTTGTGATAACCATAGCAATGGATGGGACAAAAAAAAATCTGATGTGTCAAAATATTTTATTACTAACTTTTTATTTGATCTTTTTAATGCAATGTTTACATCGTTCGATGATATTTTAAGGCTACATGCTAACGTTTTAATGAGTTATTTGCTTAATAGCATTAATAATTAACTACTGTTGTTTATTTAATATTTTTGGTAACACTTTAGTATAGTATTAGTATAATTCTCACTATTAAATAGTTGTTTATTAGCATGCCTATTATTAACATATTGGTTGTTTATTAGTACTTAAAAAGCACATATTTTGCATGAGCATATTCTACGTCCTTAATCCTACCCAATACCTGAACTTAACAACTACCTTACTGACTATTAATAAGCAGACAATTAGGAGTATATTGAGGCAGAAGTTGTAGTTAATGGTTTGTTAATAGCGAGAATTGAACCTTAAAATAAAGTGTGACCGTGTTTTTATTTTTAAATAGAAATAAAAAAATTGAAAAGTTTTTTTTTATAATAATTATAATGTAAAATAATTTTTACAATAATTTTTTACAATTTTTTTGCGATGAACTGTGGAAACTTTGACAAACAGAAAAAAATGAAGATTTTTTTTTTCAAGAACAGTTAGCTTTTTTTAAATCACTTGAAAATTTGACAAATAAGTAGGTGTATTTTACACAGTTTAATTAATGTTTAAAATGTATTTAAACATAACAGTGAAATATTCAATTACTAATTAACCATTAAAAATTTGACATATTTAAATCTTTTAGTTCATTTTATTTATCAAATGTATCCACATTTTAAAATAATTTTAGTACAGTTTAATACAATTCAATACAGAATTAAATAGTTTTGTACTAGGGGTGGGACAATAAATCGATATGGCGATATATCGCGATTCTTCTCAGTGCGATACGATAATCGATATCTGGCGCCAAATATCGATATTTTAATTAATATAATAAGGTGCTCTAAATAGATTTCCCTGTTCACAGCATCTAAAAATGCGTTAAAATCGCGGCTGCGCCATTTCCAGCTTCTATCCAAGAGCACTCTGAGCAACCATGAACCGCGTTCTCTATGAAGATGGGGAAGCACGAGGAACCGAAGTATAAACAGATTTCCAGCCACTGTATTCGCTTTACTGCTATATATATATATGCTTATGGAGATGAAAACTAGCTGCCCCAGAACAGCTATCAGCATGGACCATAGGCACCGATCACGTTATTATTGCAGAGCGCATATTCAGTCCGTGAGTAGCCTCTCTGCTCGGAACAGGTGTGAGAGAGAGCGCCACCGGTGCATCCAGTTTTATGTGAACAACACTGGATGCTCTCCCTCTCTCTCAGATACTACAAGTGCACGTTATGCAGTGTGAACAGTGGGCACCGACCGGCAAAAACATAAATCTGCACCCATGGCATGTGGAGGACGAAACAAAACCTCGTCAGAGACGTACTGCGTCGCAGAAGTGTGCATTGTGTGTGCTTGCCGCGTGTCTACATTTGAAATAATGAACCTGAGTGCGCCAAAGATGTGAACGCTATTTCTTCGTGTGGGGCTCCGTTTTTATAGTGAGAGGAGTAGAAAGGTTGAGAAAGCACTCCAGGTAAATTTTGAAATGTACCAGGTTTATATTATATCAATCTATCTATCTATCTATCTATCTAGTTTTTTTTTCTGTTTGATAAGCAGTTAAATGTGTTTGTTTACACACAGAGAAAAAGAAAAGTGTAAGCTTTTAATAAGTCCAAGAATAAAATTATTAATTTAGCCTACTCAACATGTTAAAATTGATTTACAGAAGTTTTTTTGCTGTCTTCTAACAGTTTGGACTTGAATAAAGAAAGAAAACTTGCACTTAACCTTTTCACAGGCATTTTGTTTAGAGATATCGTGATGTATCATTATAGGATTTTCTAGAAATATATCGATTATCGCAGAATCGTGATATTATCGTTATCGTGAGCCATGTATCGTGATTATATCGTATCGTGAGCTACCCTGCGATTCCCACCCCTATTTTATACACACTTTATTATTTGTTTGACAAGTGGTGTATTTTATTTACATTTCTATGTTTAGAAATGTATATTAATATTATTTAGAGGTGGTATAAATAATATTAATGACAAGTGGTGTATTTTATTTACATTTCTATATTTAGAAATGTATATCAATATATTTGTATATGGATAACTGATATCTTTTATTTTTAAGTGGCACTTCTAGTTATCCAGCAGCAACAGTGCCTGTAAAATCCACAAGGCCGTAAGGTGTGCCATTTGTTATTTTGGGTTTCAGAAGGGTGCTCATCAGTATCCCATTTGCCCTGCACTGACGCCGGCTTTGTAGCAAACTTCTACCAGACAGTCCCTGCAGCATTACGCCACCAAGTGTGCACTTGGGAGAGGGCCGTCACTTTCAAACTAAACATATTATTTAAGAGAAAAACCCAGAAAGGAAGAGGATAGCATAAAACCTAGTATTGCACTTGTAGGGATGGGCGATAATATCGCGCGATATGCATGCGCATCTCGTCAGTAAAGCCGGTTCCTTGATTAGCGCTAAATCTCCATCACCTGTTTTCAAATGGAGCGGCAGTTAATACACAGAGCCGTAGATCACTGAGAAGCTACGCAATATAGCGTTAAATATCGCAGATGAATCGCCGTCGATAATGAACGCGATATTGCGTAGCTTGTCAGTGAACTACGGCTCCGTGTATTAAACGCCGCTCCATTTGAAAACAGGTGATGGAGATTTAGCGCTAATCAAGGAACCGGCTTTACTGACGAGATGCGCATGCATATCGCGCGATATTATCGCCCATCCCTAGACTTGGTGTGAATCATGTGAAAAGCTGTGTTATTGTGTTGCATCAGACATGGTGTGAACAGACCTTTAGGGTGTGACAGAATTTGCCACTTTTCCTGTGCAAAGAATTTGTCGCCATCCCAAAGTATGAGAACAGACACTGCAGCGGAAACCCTCCCTGCAGCTGACTGGGATGCCAATGACCAAACCGCTCATAAATCATTCCGATTGGACTTTGCGGAGACAGGATCCACACATCTCCCCTTCCTCAGTCAGAATTCCAATGTCTGGCGCTAAAATATTAAGCATCGGCATCTCATAGGTGCGGTAGCTCTGGAAGAGAGCATTTAATAAAACATAACTAGCGTTGCCTTGTGTGTGCTCTAATACTCCGAGCACAAGATTTGTGATCGACTCTCCCTTCTTCTATACTGAGAGTGCTGGGCTATGAAATATGAATTCCTTTACTTCCCCCTTGTGGGAAATAGTTTTGCTTCACATGAGACCAAGATTGTTATTTTGATCCAAAATTGTATCTAAATTATGCATATTCCTATATTCCCAAAGTGTTGCCATGTTGAAGTCACTTGCGCAGCTGTCGATTCACAAAGTAAGTGGGTGTTATTTGTACCCGACATACAGTTTTTAAAAGTATGGAGCTTTACGTTAAAACAAAAAATGCAGCCAGGTCAAATTGTTTTATGAAAGCCTGTTACTGCCTCAGAGTAAAAAATAAATGAATTAATTAATTAATAAATTACATGGTAATTTAGTCACACGATTGTGACTTTATATCTCACAATTTTAACTTTACATCTCAACAGTAGGAAAGTTTGTGAGAGTTTACATGCACTAATTTTCGTCAATGCAAATGAATCCAATTTCAGATTCTAAAAGTTCTATTTATATGAACCTTAAATTTTGCAACATGTGCGTTTTCGTTTACATGTGCATTTATGTATTTCGAACAAAACTTCAGTGCATGCGCAGTGCCCAGTCACTGCATTCAAAACTGGAGAAATAATTGTTTTTTGGCGTGATGAAATGCCTAAAAACAAAAGCTGACAAATATGTCAGATCAGAGGTGGGCAATATGACCAAAATCTTATATCACGATATGAATAATTTTATTTCACAATAATGATATATATCATGATGTAGTTATTTTTGCTTTTAATAAGATTTTTATGATATTACAATTTTTGATACCACAGAATGTTCATAATTCTTGTCACCAGTGTCAATATCACAAAAAACTAATACAAGCCTAAAAAAAGAAAATAAAGAGAAAAACAGGCAGTGATGAAATAAAGTTAAGAAACAAATTTCAAGCAATAGGACAAAAAAAATACAATTAAATAAATAATAATGCTACATACATTCAGAGGTCGCGTTAACCGAAAATTCTCCGTCATTGACGGAATTTTTTTTATCAGTAACGGAAAAATCTGAAGGCCGTCCGTCACTTTGACAGATTACACTGAGGTTGATCTATTGTAATTTATAACTGTAATTCCCACCCCTGTCCAGTTGGTGGCGAGTGCGCTCCAATGTGGCAGCAGAGCGCGGGATCATCAGCCTCCAGAAAAAAACCAAAACTGTCAGAGTCTTTTGCTATGCCTTTGATTACGCACAGGCGAGTATCCACTAGTAAAGCGAAAGAGATGATCAATTCACATGTGCTGCCGCTTCGCTTGATCTGAGGTGTTTACAGCGATCTATTAAAGACAGACATTAAAATAGACACGCCACATTAAAGAGTGCCAAAGCAGTATTTATTGCTTGAATTTCTTAATAAAATGGACAGAATTTGAAATCTGAGACTTTGTTTCATATCAAAAGTAACAAAGCACAAAGCTTATCCTATTGCGATTTATTGGATGGGAGGCGCACTATATGTAGGCTACTGTGCATTCATCAAATGATAACAGCATCGATTGGGATTTAAGAATCGATATTGGTTCATAAAAATAAGAATCTATTAAAATAGAGAAATCGTGGTTTTTTGTTTGTTTGTTTGTTTTTTACCCAGCCCTAGCAGATATTTCATTGTTTTTAGTGGCCTCCGCTGTCACTGTGGTGTTGAACATGAAAAGTGACGCACAGTCTCTGTTCATCTGTTCTCTTCATAAATAAATAACTGCATAAGCCTATATGCTCGTCCTCTAGGTTCATTATTAAAAATGAAAACGTGAACAATAATAAAAGCAATTAAATGTGTTATTATAATTAAAATATGAAAATTAAAATGACGGGTAATAATAGATTATGACGGAATTTTTACGACCCTGCCCGTCAAAATGACGGACAATGTTAAAGTCTAACGCAACCTCTGCATACATTGTATAAATTAATCAAAAACACTGCATAGTCTTCACTGTGTAAATTAAATATATTTCTTCTTATTAAAGTTACAAAAGTGATTTAATCAAGAGCAGTGAGAGATTTTCTCTCACTGTTGTTGGATTAACATGAATGATAGACAGCAGGAATATTAGACTGCTGTCACTTTAAGAGCTGCCCGGATCCAATATACTGTTACACGTGTTTTCTTTCTCAGCTGTTTACTTTCTTTTAAGACCTAAATGACTGTGTTTACGAGGATACTTGCAAAGACGGGAATTTTGACACATATAAGTATGTGTATTTAACCATTCAAGGCCAATAAAGCAAAAAATACTCTATATACTCTGAGAAATGGGTTCATGTGCGCGGCCTGTGTACGCCTCTCAGACTGCGCTCAGAAACAGACACAGACAGCGTGTGCATATAGTGCTGTTGTTTTCATTTCAGCAGCTCAAAATAACTTGTTTTTAAACCTCAATGCTTAAAAACGTGTGCAAACGATAAACTTTTGTGACCACGGAGCACAGCAACATGATGTGAAGGCATAACCGTGATAAAGTCTATAGTCCAAAATCTCTACCATTTGACAAATTTCTACCGGTTAATCGTGTCTGCTGGTATATTGCCCACCCCTATGTCTTTTTTTTTTTTTGTTTGTTTGTTTGTTTTTGCAAATATTTAGTAAATTTAGTCTCCTCTACTGATCAATCTGTAAGACGAAAATAAACATGCATTTTAGTAAGAAGTAAACCACTGAAACTGCCAACAACTATGTAAAAATCTTATTTTGAACAGGCTCTGGTAAACATCTGCTTCAAGGCACACGCATTTCTGAATTCGATTGAGAAGGAAATAATATTTGAGCGTTTACATGCTTAGTTTTTTTCCCTATTGATCAATTCACCACTCCTTTCAGTCCTAATGGATTATTTGGATGCATATAAATGTAGCTAATGTGACTTTATATCTCACATTTAACTCTGGTAATTGCAATTTTAATTTCTGTAAATTGAAGTTGCAACTCATAAAATTAGAAATTTATTTATCGGAAGTGCGATTTTAATTTGTCATTATGAAAGTTTTATTCTCAAAGTTAATTTATTTTATTTTGTAGCCTGAGGCAGAAACTGACTTTCATATCGTTTATAAATGTGTCTGTGTGTGTACGTGTATGTCATTCTTGGACTTGAGCCTTGCCTAATGTTTTTCTATTAAAACTGATGCCACCATTCATCCTGAGCTCTGTTGCCACGGCAGCTGGGGAGAGTGGGTGTCGCTGGTCAGAGTCGTCCACATCAGCATCAGTGATAGGAACAACAGATGCTTCTGGCTCTCAGAACAGCATCTCCCTCATACAATACTTCAGCTCAAAAGTTTTACTGTTGACACTTGCATGCGCCTTCCAGTCCTTTTCATGAATACCCTTGAGGAGAAGACAAATTACCCCTGTCTGAGAGCGCTTTCCTGCTGACTCTAAAAAAAGAGGAGAATATTTACTTTGTGTCAGTGACGTGAATATTTTTTCTTATGTTTCAGGGGGAGGGAATCGTCCTCGCATGTCCCAGCTAAGCTTTTATAGGACACACAGTCAGTCTGGTAAGCTCTCTGTTGCATGTGTTGGTCTACATATGTGCTGTTTAACTGTGGTAAACAATTGTGTACGTCATGGCTAGATACACGATATCACAGTGCATCGTCACAATATAATAATTGGATTGCAACTGAAACTGGGCTGAACAGGAGAGACCCTCAGCGTGTCAATGTGAACGAGTGAATCTGCTGGATAAGTTTCGGTCTCTCTCATGCGGCTCACTTCACTGATGTCCACTACAGTGCCTCAGAGAATTAAAATATCGATCCAAAGCCAGGGTTTTTAAGCCCTAGGTTCCATGGAGGTCCTGCAGGGGGTCTGTGGACAGATATATAAAATGTCTTTTTTTTTCTTCAGAACCTACAAATATTTTATATATGTCCTATTTCTAAATGTGGAACATTATCTGGTTTATATGCACTATATAACACTTGACGTAATATCATGAGAAAAATAATTAGGTGCATTTTTCAAGTTCAGGCATTACATCCCAGGTGTTTTTTTTTTCCTTTTTAAAAAATAACTTTTTTTGTTTAATTAATTCTTTACATAAATGTTAATAGTATGAAATTATCCTTATAGACAAAGACCATTTTATTAAAAAAAAATAAAAAAATAAATAAATAAAATTACACTTCCATCACAGAATACTGTTAAACACAGTTCAGCATGTACATGTACAAAGTACTCTTCCATTTAAAAGTTTATGGTCTGTATGATTTTTAAAAATATTAAAAAAAAATTAAAAGAAATATCTTATGCTCACCAAGGGTGCATTTATTTAATCAAAAATACAGTAAAAACAGTAATATTCTGAAATATGTTTGATATTCAAAATAACTGTTTTCTTTTTTTAAATATATTTTAAAATTTCATTTATTCCTGTGATGACAAAGCAAAATTTTCAGCGGTCATTACTCCAGTCTTCAGTTTCCTTCAGAAATCACTTTAATATGCTTCTTGAGCTAGTGCTCAAGAAACATGTTTCTTGATATTATGTCTTGATAATATTATCAATTATGAAAACGGTTATGCTGATTAATTTTTTTGTGGAAACTGTTAAACTTTTTAAATGAAAGAATCCCGAAAAAAGTACCAAATTACAACATTTATTTGAAATAGAAATCTTTGATAATATTATAAATGTCTTGACTGTCCCTTTTGATCAAATTAATGTGCCCTTGCTAAATAAAAGTATTCATTCTTTTCAAAAAGTCAAAATAAAAATCTTACTGACCTTAAACCTTTGAACATTATGTACTGTTGAACATTGTTAATAGATAAATTAAGTGAAATATTGAGAGTGCTAATAGAGACATTATGCCAATTTTGCTGCAGCCCTAGTCTACAGTAGATTCAGCTTTCAAGTAGGATGGATGCACAATATGTGTGCATATCTGAATATGCATCTGATGAAACATTTTTACAGTTTTCACACAAGTTCATTCTGCATGCTTCTGAGCGCTCGCAACAGGTCTGACAGCATTGAGATGAGGCTGTGATACAGTTAATATTCCTCTCTGGGTGAATAAGCATTCTCCTGCGTGTGGGCTGAGTGAGTCAGCCTTGTTACCACTGCTGTGTCTGTCCAGGCTCAGAACTGCTGCTCAGCGAAGGAGAATCCCAGCACAAACCCCCCTCCTCCCCCCTCTTAAACATGTCTCAGCCATCTTTCAACAGGCCAACTAGAGCATGACAGCAGCCTCTCAGCCTCACTCCCCTTAAACCCCCTCAGAACACTCTCCTCTTCTCTCCCTCGCTCTTTCTCTCTCTTTTTCCGTCTTCCCTCCATCAGACGACACAGTCGGGGGGCAAATGTGTCACATCTCATAGCTCAAGAGTTTCATTATTAGGCCCTTCCTAAAGATAGACACTCAAAATGTGGCTCTCCATTTTCTCAGTGTAAGAAATGATGACAGACGCCACAAAGCCCAGCGTTTCGCTCCAGAAACACCTGGGTTTCTCTCTAACGTTCTTATGGCTCTTCATTAAGAGCAAAGCAAAGTTCCTAGAAAAGGCCAAACCTGCTAAATGCATTAGACTCCTGCCATGAGAGCTAATGAGAAGACATTTGAGGTGAGGTCTTGATATGCCTTTGTTTTATGTGAAAGGAAATGTCCTGTGGGGCTTAATATAGCTTTCAAAGCTGAAATTTGTAACATGGTGACTTCTTCTTAGAGGATTGTATTTACAGTCTAAATTTGTTATATCCTTTTTTTGAATTTCCTCTTTCGTGCCAAAGTGATAAATGGCAATACCATGCTGAATACAAAAGAAATTACCATTTTTTTAAACAGTGTGTTATAATAGATTAAGTATACTTTTTTTGAGACTTTTTAATTAATTTATCTTTTAATGACCTTTTTTTTTTAAAATTATATATACTGTAATTTATTCCTGTGATGGCAAAGCTGAATTTTCAGTAGTTATCACATGATCCTTCAGAAATCATTTTAATAACATTTCTTATTATTATGACTGTTGAATGTTTTTGTGAAAACTGTGAAAAAATCTTACTGACCTAGTGATCTGGACCATCATGATTAGTGTTTAATATGAAATTTCCATTTTATCAGTGAATAATCAAATCCCAGAGAGTTGCAGGACTGTCTTTTTCCAGGGTGTTTGGTAAAATGAGACACTCCTATAAGAAACCCATTTGAAATTTAAGATCTTGCAGGTCACTGCTTGTCTCTGTGAGCATTACTTTTTGATATCAGAAAGATCACTACTGATAAAAAAATATATGTGAGCATTTATTTCCAAAGCTTTGATGACAGGCAGGAGTTGTATGTGCATGTGATAAGACTGTCATTTACTATTCTGTTGACATCTGACAACCTTTCACAACCTTTTACTCATTTTGAACATTTCTGATAGATATAAACAGCACAATGAGACGGCAGTCAGACTTTCTTTATGTTTCACTTCTCTAGTTTATAAAAAGAAAGCACACTCGGGCATGTGAGCAGACATAAGCACACATGTTGGTTTCACTCTCTCTCTCTCTCTCTCTCTCTCTCTCTCTATATATATATATGGCTGCAAATGAGACAGATCCTTAATTTAATTATTCATTTAAAATCAAATCACCATTGCCACTTTTTTTGTGTTGACATACATTTTTATCAGAATAATTTGTCTTTACAGTGCACGACTGGTCTTTAGCTAACCGGTGACCTGATTTACAAAATAATGACTTTTATGAGGTGGATATTTTCAATTAATCAGTGAAACTCATTTACAGTATCTCACAAAAGTGAGTACACCTCTCACATTTCAGCAACCATTTTAGTATTTCTTCTCAAGGGACAATACTATAGAAATGAAACTTGGATATATTTTAGAGTAGTCAATGTGCAACTT